>JAPXFY010006550.1:0-12479 GCA_030674185.1 Monoplex corrugatus | reverse complement strand
GCTTAGCCCGAGATGTGGTTTCTAAGAAGAATGTTTAGAATTCCATGGACAGCAAAGAAAACAAACGAACAGTCTTGATGGAGGCAGACACAATTTAGATCATTCATAAGGAAATTAGGAAAAGGCAGGCAACTTTTCATAGGCAATTTTATGAGGAAAGGGGTAATTTGAACACCTGGTCACAACGGGAAAGCTGGAGGGAAGGAGAGCACCGGGTAGACCCAGGGAGAAGATACTAGACGGACTTGCAGAGTGGCTGAAGACAGGGAAGGTGGAAGAGATGCTTGAGGCAACAAGAGATAGAGACAGATGGAAGTCCATAATCGCCAACGCCATGCAGCAAGGCACTGATGATGATGATGATTTTTGCCATGAACCATCACACGCGCACACAACACATACATGCACCACACATTACACTCACAAAACACACACACATACAAAGACACATGCACTCACACACACACACACAAACGTGTACACACTCTAACGGAATGATATTGTTTCGCCATATAACCATCTGTCTCACACACACATCCACACACACACACACATAAACACGCACGCACACACACACTTACACATGTACGCACACTTTTATCACTTTGCACAGACATCCACACATAAACATTAGCATACACACAAGCACACACGCACACACACACACGCATGGACGAAGACACACACACACAACACGCACACAGACAGACATAACACCACACACACTTACAAAGATATACACACACAGGCTTGCAGAACACAAACACGCACACAGACAGACAGGCACAGAGAGAGAGAGTAGAGTGAGAGAGAGAGAGAGAGAGAGAGAGAGAGAGAGAGAGAGAGAGAGAAAGAGAGAGAGAGAGCGAGGGAGAGAGAGAGAGAGAGAGAGAGAGAGAGAGAGAGAGAGTGAGAGAGAGAGAGAGAGAGAGAGAAGACAGACAGACACACACACTCTCTCTGTCTCACACACTCGTGCGCTACGCACACGACACACACACACACTTACACATCATTTATTTGTAACAAACAAAGATCATATACACAAGTCATAAGACAATCAATATTGTATACTCATTGAATCTTTAATCAATATCGCATGTACATTACATAGAAGTGTGTGTAAGACAGGCGTGTGGAGTATGTGTTGTGTATCTGTATATGTGGTGTGTGTGTTGCTCGCGTGTTTGTGTGTTTATATGTCTGTGTGACCGCGTGCGTGTGAGCGTGCATGTGTGTGTGTGTGCGTGCGTCGTGTGGTGTGCGTGCGTGTTTGTCTGTGTGTGTATTGTGTGTGTGTGTGTGTGTGTGTATGTGTGTGTAAGTGTGTGTGTGTGTGTGTGTATGTGTTTTTTAGTGTGTGTGTGTGTGTAAGTGTGTGCGTATGTGTGTGTTTATGTGTGTATGCGCGTTTGTGTGTATGAGGTTGTTTATTGTGTGTGCGTATGTGTGTATATGTATTTGTTTACGTGTGTGTATGTGTGTGTGTGTGTGTGTGTGTGTGTGTGTTGTGTGTGTGTGTGTGTGTGTGTGTGTGTGTGTGTGTGTGTGTCCGTATGCGTGCAAGCAGTTTGAGTTGATCATATCTTAGAGGAATTCATCGTAATCGGTCAGTTCCTTAAGTACTCTACTTGATATGCCGTTTGTTATCTGACAGACGCCTTAAGCCTGCGCAAAACCATATGCACTAGCAACGTCTTGAAATGGAGGTGAGGGAAACACCAGATACAAGTAAGCAGAATGACTGGAGCATTGAGGTGTAACAGCAAGCAGGTCAGTCTACGTGTTGCAGGGCGTGGGCCTACAACATAAAACCTGGCCTATGCGCTGCCCATCTTAATGTTCTGATCATTCTGGTGGTGTTAATTTACAGCTTCGTAAGTCTCATTCTCTGCCCCACCCGCTCCCTCTCTTCCTAGTTTCACATTCAAGACGTTGCCAGTGCATATGATCCTGTGCAGATTCAGGCAGTGTAGCAGATCATCAATGGCAGGCTTGGATGGAACACGTAGGCCTACCAAGTTGTCTGAGTGCGACGGTCCCTTTCGAAGACAAGTTATAATTATGCACTTCTCCAACAATCGACCCAAAACTATAAACTCCGCAACAGGAGGAAGGCCGCAATCCACAACACCCTCAGCGCCATGTTTAGTCCAAGGGAAGCCACTCCATTATCACTGGTGAATTTGGAATGCAGGTCTTCTATGATGTCGTTGCAGAGGTTTGAGCGACAGGTGTATTCACACACTGGAGATATGGCGGCGTCGTCACATGGTTTTGAAAAAGAACGCTTCCCTCGAGCATACAATTTCGACTATACGATTGCACTCTCTCGTAATCTGCACATGCAAATAATAATGATAATGACGACGACGACGATGATGATGATAATAATAATGATGATGATGATGATGATAATATTTTCCACGTCACTTTCATTTACCACTTTTCATTCACTTGATAAAAAAACCTATGCTTATATTACTCCAAAGGATCTTTCACAAACAAACAACTTTTCAATGTTTTATGTTTTAACAGCAACAACAATATTGATAATGATAACAGTAATGATAATAATAATATCAAATTACTATTATGCTACTATTACCACTACCACCACCACCACCACCACTACCACCACCACAAACAACAACAACAGCAACAACAACAACAGCAAAGCCTTCCTCAAGGATCTGTATTCGCCCCCATTGTCTTCCTCTTCTACATAGACGAACTGGCAAAGCTTCTACCAGATGATTTGACGATCTCATTGTACACCGATGACGTATCTATCCTTGTTTCGTCACCAAAGCTTGAGGATTCCGAGCGTCTCGCGCACAGCGTGTTAGATACAGTCGTGGACTGGAGCAGGCGGTGGAAGCTCACCTCCAATGGTTCGAAAAGTGAGGCTACGTTCTTCTCAAGATCACCGCTCGACGCAGGATGGACGCCGAACATCACCCACCAATAACGCAGCCATACGGTAAGAACCCCACGCCAGGCTCCTGGGAGTCACCCTTGACAGACAGCTCACGTTCAGCATACAGGTCGAGATCGTGACTGCCAAGGCGACGGGAAAAGTGAGGATGCTCGGCGCAGTCGCACACTCTGACTGGGGCAGGAGAAAAGAGGACCTCAGGAAGGTCTACCTCGCCCACATACACAGTGTCCTCAATTTCGCTAGTATCAGCTGGCAACCCTGGCTCTCCGTCACCCAGATTAATCATCTGGAGGTTGTCCAGAATAAATGCTTGAGAATGATCACCGGCCAAGCCAAGTCATCACCACTGGAAGCGCTGTGTGCCGAAACGGGAATTCCTAGCATCAGGTCTACCATCAATGCCAACTGCCTCCGATCTAAGGAAAAAGCACTACGCCTTCCCCATAACCATCCTAGATACCTTGCGGCAACAGACCACGCCTTCCCCATGACCATCCTAGATACCTTGCGGCAACAGACCACGCCTTCCCCATGACCATCCTAGATACCTTGCGGCAACAGACCACGCCTTCCCCATGACCATCCTAGATACCTTGCGGCAACAGACCACGCCTTCCCCATGACCATCCTAGATATCTTGCGGCAACAGACCACGCCTTCCCCATGACCATCCTAGATATCTTGCGGCAACAGACCACGCCTTCCCCATGACCATCCTAGATACCTTGCGGCAACAGACCACGCCTTCCCCATGACCATCCTAGATACCTTGCGGCAACAGACCACGCCTTCCCCATGACCATCCTAGATACCTTGCGGCAACAGACCACGCAGTACAGCACCTAAGCACTGGGGTTGGAGAAAGAGAGCCGACGAACTCACGAACAGCAGCCCTCAGTTGTTCACCCACGACAGGAGACCTCTTACTTACTTCGACACCAGACCGTGGAAAAAGGAGTGGAATGGAGCATGATCTTCCCACAGCTCGCTGAAATAAGTGGAAGGAATGACACTTGCGAAGGGAAACTGAGCGCCGCAATGGATCGCACAAGACAACTGGGCTCGTGCTATAATAATTATATTACACGGACGTCTCGGCGAGCGCGGGAACAACAGATGGCGGCGCTGGGGTCGTCATCACTACAGGAGACCCATCCTCTCCGATGGTTGTACACAAGCTCAAGGAGAGAGGAGCCAAGTATACATGCTCCTACGAAGAAGAGGCGAGGGCCCTCGAAATCGCGATTGACTGGAATGTAGAAGAATGCGGCGAGACTGACTCGGTCGTGGTGTTCACTGATAGTCTGTCGCTCTGCCTGGCCCTCCTTGGCACCTCCCCCTCCCTCGGCAGGTCAACATGCAGACAGACGTGTTATTGCCTAAGCCCTCTTTCGCGCGCGCGCGCGCGCGCGTGGTGTGTGTGTGTGTGTGTGTGTGTGTGTGTGTGTGTATATACATTATATATATTATACATATGTATATATGCAGAACATGGAATATTCACATTAAAGATCTTTAAGTCATGTAAGTGTCCGGTGACTTATGAAAACATGAAAACACTTAGCGTGCCTGAAGAAGGAATGTGCAGACTGTTCAGCAACATACCACCTGCACAGCGTGGCAAATCAACGTGCACACACATCAGAAAAAAATCGGAACACTGAAAACAAACAAACAAACAAACAAACAACAACAATTTTAGGATAAGACTGATAAGAAAAAGAAGAAGGGAGGAGGAGGAGGAGAAGGAAAAGAAGAAGAAGAAGAAGAAGAAGAAAGAAGAAGAGAAGAAGAAGAAGAAGAAGAAGAAGAAGAAGAAGAAAGAAGAAGAAGAAAAGAAGAAGAAGAAAGCAGCAGCAGCAGTAGTAGAATAATAATAATAATTACAATATTTATATAGCGCAAAATCTTGACAAAATCAAATCTAAGCGCTGAAGCAGACACACACGCACGCACGCACGCACGCACGCACGCACGCACGCACACACACGCACACACACACACACACACGCATGGCTATAAATGGGGAGAAAGAATAAAAGCAATAAAAGCAATAAAGCAAGAATAAAAGCAATGGAAAATTATAGAGAGCATAGCATATACAATTATATATTATAACCATGTGATTCCCCTCCGAGCGGAGACAGGCTGCAGAGGGGGGAGGGGGGTTGAGTGAGGTTAGGATTTTATGCAGAGGAGAAAAGGTGGGTTTTGAGAACGGACTTGAAGGAGACAAAAGTAGGTTGCTGACGGACTGAGAGAGGAAGTTTGTTCCAGGAGAGTGGACCAGAAACAGAGAAGGCTCGTGGACCATAGGTATTGAGCTTAGTGCGTGGAAAGCGAAAAGTCAGAGGATCGGAGGCAGAGCGGAGGGTACATGAGGGAACATAGATCTCAAGTAGGCTTGACAGGTAATCGGGGGCTGCGTTATTGAGGCTTTTGTAGCACATGGTGTCTAGTTTGTATTGTATGCGCTTTGATACAGGGAGCCAGTGAAGTTGTGCCAGGAGAGGAGATATGTGTCAGCTTTTTTCTTTTTGAGTACAAGGCGTACAGCATTGTTTTGAATGCATTGTAGGATGTGAATGGTGGAGGCAGGAAGACCAGACAGGAGTGAATTGCAATAGTCAATGCGAGACATTATGAAGGAGAGAACGAGTTTTGCAGTTGTTTCGACAGAGAGATACTTCCTGATCAGCCTTATACGATGGAGATGATAGTAGCAAGATCTGGCAGTTTGAGAAACAAAGTTGTTCCTGAAGAGGGTAGAGTCAATGCAGACACCAAGGTTTTTAGCTGAATCAGAAATTGGGACTGATGTGTTATATAATGGGAGAGAAAGAGGAGGCAGCTGAGAAAGTTTCTGACGGGTGCCAATGAGGATAGCTTCTGTCTTGTCGTCATTAAGCTGAAGTTTATTGTGTGTCATCCAGTTCTTAATGTCCGAGTAACACTCAGTGGTGCGAGTCAACAGGCGCTGTATATTATCAGGTGAGTCACTGTCTTGAAGTTGGGTGTCATCAGCATAGAAGTGGTGTTTTATAGAGTGGGAGTTGATGATGGTGGACAGGGGGGAGGTGTAAAGAGTGAAAAGAACAGGGCCAAGGACAGATCCTTGTGGAACACCACAGGTCAGGTATGCAGGTTGAGAGTAAGTGCCATTGATGAGAAACAGTTTGTTTTCTGTTTGATAGGTATGAAGTGAACCAGGACAGAGCAATGTCAGAGATGCCAAAAGTATGATGAAGTCTAGAAAGGAGAATACCATGATCAATGGTGTCAAAGGCTGCAGACAGATCAAGGAGTGTGAGGAGAGAGACTTTGCCAGTATCAGTTGCAAGGAGGAGATTGTTGAGAATGTGTAGTAGGGCAGTTTCAGTGCTATGGCACTGGTGGTAGGCTGACTGGAAAGGATTGAGGAGATTGTTGGCAGACAGGTGAGAGTTCAGCTGGTTGAGGACGACTTTTTCAAGGAGTTTCGACAAGAAAGAGAGATTAGAGATAGGTCGATAATTTTTAAGTTCATTTGGGTCTAAATTGTGTTTCTTGAGGAGAGGGTGAACAATAACAGACTTGAAAGAATCTGGGACAGTTCCAGTTTGAAGAGAAGTGTTGATGATGTCAGTGATGAATGGGAGGAGAGTAGGGAGACAGTCGGAGTAGAGAGAACCTGGAAGAGGATCCAGTTCGCAGGTTTTGAACGACATGGATCTGATTGTGTTGAAAATTTCTTCTTGTGAGACTGGGGTAAAAGTAGTAAGAGGTGTGCCAGAGAAGGAAGGGTCAGGTGGGCATGGTTGACAGGGTGTCCTGTCAAGCCTGTCACGAAGAGTTTGTATTTTGGTGGTGAAATACTTGGAGAATACAGATGGGAGTTCTTCATTTGTATGTTTTGTTGGGAGAGGTAAATCTTTTCGTGTGCCAAGGAGATGATTCATGGTTGTAAAGAGTTCTTTTGAAGAAGAGGCATCAGGATTTTGGTTTGGAAATAGCTTGTTTTTGCTGATGCAATGAGGGTGGATACTTTTGTTTTAGAGGCTTGGAAAAGTTGCCTGTGTACAGTGAGTTTGGATTTGCGCCAACGGCGCTCTGCTCTGCGGCGGGCACGTTTTGCACAGGCAATCTCATGAGTGAGCCAGGGGGTAGGGGGGCGGTCAGGTAAAAGACGGGTTGTGGCTGGAGCATGAGTGTCCAGAAGATGGTGGAGAGTAGTATAGAATTCATCGGCAAGGTTATGTGACTTTTCAGAAAGGAGACGGGAGGCATCAGATGAAAATGTGGAGAGGTCGATAGATTTGAGATTGCGTCGAGTCACTGTGCGCATGGTACGGGAAGGAGGAGAAATGTCGAGAGAACAGAGAATTGCAGAGTGGTCAGATGGAAGGGCTGAAGTTAGACGGGTAGAAAGAACTAAGCAGTTGTCAGTAGCGGAATTGTGGTGATCATGAGAAATGATCCAGTCAAGAATGTGACCTTTTTGATGGGTTGGTTCAGAAATGTGTTGAGTCATATTGTGATTGGACAGAGAGTTGATGATATGTCTTGTGTCATAACGGTGAGTGTTGTCATAGTGGACATTGATGTCACCTAGAATGATGAGATTTCCAGGTAAGAGGCAGTGATAGTGGTCAAGCAATTGGTCAAAGTCAGAGAGAAACGTGGATTGTGGTGAGTTTGTTGCAGAGCTAGGTGGGGGTCGATAGACACAGGAGAAGGTGATGGGGTGAGGGTTGGATTGGAAGGATACTTCAACGTGCTCGAAAGAAGGATGGGAGAAAGGCAGAGACTGCGAGAAAGATAGGCAGGAATGGAGTGAGTCCTTGTAGAGGATGGCGATACCGCCACCTCGGGATGAGCGATGGAAAGAAGCAAGCCTGTAACCACTCGGAGTGAGGCTAGCATGTATAGGTTCGTGACCAAGGGGGTTAAGCCATGTCTCTGTGATAAAAGCAATGTCAACACGTTCATCTGCGATAAAATCGGCAATGACTTCGGCTTTGCCATCCTTGCATGTTGACTGAGCATTAAAAAAGGCATAATTTTAGTTTATCACAGTCATATGGTGGTGGCCGGGGTGGCGACGAAGGCGGCACCGACGGGACAGAAGGTGAAGGAGGCACCGGCGGGACAGAAGGTGAAGGCGGCACTAGCGGGACAGAAGGTGAAGGCGGTACTAACCGGACAGAAGGCGAAGGCGAAGACGGCAGAGGAGGAGACGAAGATTGCAGCAGCGAGGTCGAGGGCAGGGGTAGTGGAGGAGACGAAGAAGAAGCAGGAGACGAAAAGTGACGTCGGGCGTGTGTGTGTGTGTGTCTGTGTGTGTGTGCGTGTGTGTGTGTTTCTCTGCTGCTACTACTACTGCCAACATTACGGTGGCGGTGGAGGGAATCTTTGTGATAGAAAGGAAACACTCAACATATTTTCGTCAAACACACACACACACACACACACACACACACACACACACACACACACACACACACACACACACACACACACACACAAACACACACACACACACACTAGAAGAAGAAGAAGCATGATAATAATGATGACGGTAATGATAATAACAATCAAATAATGATAAATCATCAATGATAATAACAATAATAAAAATTACATTGAAGAAGATGATGAAGGATTTAAGATAAATGTATTTATGATGGTAGTGGTAATGATAAGAAAAGCAAACAACGGTAATAAAGAAAGAAAGAAAGTAATGATGGAAGAATACTACTAATGTGATACTACTGCTACTACTACTGCTGCTGCTGCTGCTACTACTACTACATGTACTACTACTGCTGCTGCTACTACTACTACAACTGCTGCTACTACTACTACAACTACTGCTGCTACTACTACTACTACTGCTGCTACTACTACTACAACTACTGCTGCTACTACTACTACTACTGCTGCTACTACTACTACAACTACTGCTGCTACTACTACTACTACTACTGCTGCTACTACTACTACTGCTGTTGCTGCTACTACTACCACTACTGCTGCTACTACTACTACAATACTGCTACTACTACTGCTGCTACTACTACTACTACTGCTACTACTGCTGCTACTACTACTGCCAACATTACGGTGGGGGTGGAGGGAATCTTTGTGATAGAAAGGAAACACTCAACATATTTTCGTCAAACACATACACACACACACACACACACACACACACACACCACACACACACACACACACACACATACAAACACACACACACACACGTACGCACGCACACGCACATACACACACACAAATACATACGCACACACAAACAGACACAAACACTTACGCGCACACACACACACAAAGCACGCACACACACAAACCACATACGCACACACAGAGAAACACACACACGCACACACACACAGACACACACACACACACACACACACACACACACACACACACACACACCACACACACACACACAAACACACTCTGATCAATCCGGACCAAACCAATCCAGTGACAGTGGCCGAAAATTTTCAGCCTGTCTTATTTTCTTACATTAAAATGAGAGGAAGGTGATAGGACTGAAGACAAAGTTAGATGCGACAGCAGCAGCAGCAGCAACAACATACAACAACAACAACAACAACAACAAAAACAAAACAAACAAAAACAACAACCAACAAACCAAACAAACAAACAAACAAAAATAACGGAGGAGAAAGTGAAAAGCCAAGACAACAGTCAGCACAGCTTGCGATTCAACCATCTCTTGTTGTGACAAGAGAAGACTGAAGGATCCATCACCATTATCATCATCATCATCATCATCATCATCATGTGCCCTGCCGCATGGCGTTGCCAATCATGACCCTCACACGAATCTATCCCCTGTCGGGCAAGTACTTCTCCCACCCTCTCTGTCTTCAGCCACCCTGCAAGTCCGTCCAACATTTTCAGCCTCGGTCTACCTGGTACTCTCTTTCCCTCCAGCTTTCCTGTTGTGGGACCAGGTGCTCTAATTCCCTTTCCTCATAAAATGCCTATAAATGTTGCTCATTTCTTCCTAGTCTTCTTTATTAACGATATTCTAAAAGGGTCATGAGTTGTATTCAGCACCCAGTGAACGCGGGGACCGTGGATTGGTCAAGTCAGATCACGTTTGGATCACGTGTAAGCAGGGGGAGAGCAGCATGAAAGTTTGGCCAATGACAGTAATAGCTTCAATGATAACGTTAGCTAAGGTTTGTGACTTGGTGTATACAAAGTTAAAGACGCAATTCTGAATCTGCTTTTCTCTGTTTCTTTCTCTGTCTGTCTCTGTCTGTCTGTCTCTCCCTGTCTCTGTCTCTCTCTGTGTGTCTCTGTCTGTCTGTCTCACTGTCTCTCTCTGTCTCTGTCTCTCTCAGTCTCTCCCTGTCTTTGTCTGTCTCTCTCTCACTGTGTGTGTGTGTGTGTCTCTCTCTCTCTCTGTGTATGTGTGTGTGTGTGTGTGTGTCTCTCTCTCTCTCTCCGTCTCTGTCTCTCTCTTTGTGTTTATATTTTGTTTTCAATCCAGCAAGATCAACTTACTGCCGTTATTGTAGACAGCTTTAACGAAACAGACGTGGGTGTTGAAGTCACAGGAGATGTTAAAGGTACTTGCGTATTGATAGGGATCAGTCACACACTCCAGGTCCGTTGTGCCGTCCCCCGCGTAGTTGTAGGAACACGCTTGGCACTTCGTATCCGTACCTGAAAGTCACAGACAGAAATGCAGAATACATATTGCGATCACACGTCGTCGCCACAGCTCCATGACACGGTCAGCAGGGTTGTCGCCCTTGCAATGGTACGAACGAACAAACAGACAGACGAGAAACAAGCAAACGAAATGAACATTCTACTGTCTTTTCTGAATCACAATGCTGAACAGAAACCTTTAAAGAAGACAACAATGTTGTCGTGGTTGTTGTATAAAGCCCAGCCAACTGTGCAGAGCCATATCAGGGCTTAACCATCTCAATATCTGTCTAAAGTTGACAGAAAAAAAACCTACAGGAAAAGAAAATTGGTCACACATAAGTGATTGGGTACATAATCGAAGGATTAACTATGTCCCTAGCATTAACCATTCCGTGCAATTTATCATCAACCCGAAAGAAATATTAAAAACATATCTAAGTACACTAAGACATATATCAGAATACAAACCCGAAACAAATATAAAAACATATCTAAGTACACTAAGACATATATCAGAATACAAACCCGAAACAAATATAAAAACATATCTAAGTACACTAAGACATATATCACAACTAGCCAAAATTACCTGAAATTGCTTCTCCACATCACATTTTTTTACAGCCAGAAATGCAGTTAATACACGTGCCCAATTATCAATCCTAAGAGAAAATTAAGGGAAGACATTATGGAAAACATGCAGGCGAATGGGACCAGCAAGGTAGAATCTGATCAGAAGAGATGACAGAAAGTAAATGAGCAAGAAAGAAACGAACAGGCGACAGAAAAGAGGACATTTCTAGCACAGAATTTCCAAAGGTGGCAATACTATTTATACTGAAAGAGGTCATCATCATGTGCCCTGCCGCATAGCGTTGGCGATCATGGTCCTCCACACGAATCTATCTTTTGTCGCTGCAGGTATATCTCCCACCTCTCTGTCTTCATCCACTCCGCAAAACCGTCCAAATATTTTTCCCTGGGTCTATCTGGTGCCCTTTCCCGCTCAAGTTTTCCTGTTGTGACCAGGTGCTCTATTTCTCTTGCCTCATAAACTCTCCTTTAAATGTTGTTTGTCTTTTCCTAATCATCTTCATTAGCGTTTTTGTGTGTGTGTTTGTTTCTTTCAAGACTGTCTCGTTTGTTTTTTGCTGGTTTTGTTTTATTTTTTGGTTTGCTGTCATGGAACTCTTAACATTCTTCTTAGAAACCGCATTTCAGCTGGCTTGTCTTGTTCAGCCTGTGTGTGTTACATAATAAGCGCATATTAAGATCAGCCGCTGTAGTGCAGTGGTCAGCACAACGGACTACCAACCGGAAAGTTGTGGGTTCGAATCTCATCAGTTCTTTCTGTTATCATTGTGGGATCTTTCCACCTCAACGGGTTCCTATGGACAGCTGGGTTCCTTGAAAAAAAAAAGGAACTGCTCTATGGTGTCTCATCCACTTTGCAGATGCGTCATTAAGTGAGTTGCTCAAATCTCCTGACCCGTATCGCTGGTGCCTGTATCTCTCGGGCCTGGATAAGGCCGGATATATTATGAAAGGAAAAATAGAGTACAGCCCTATCATGCAGTGTCAACCCCGGTGGAACTCCATAACATCAAAAATGATCATCCATCCCATTGTTCATGCACACGTGATAACAGCATTATGAAATATCTCACAGCTTCTGTCGCCATTAACCTTTGATCCCGCACACTGTCCACCAGCATCCTGCATTGTCAACCATGCTAGCAAAAAACAAAACTTAACCCTCGACTCCTTCGATATCCCCCCATCCTGAGGAAGTTGGGAGATGGGTGCACAAATTTAAAGGGTTAAGTTTTTGCAATGGTGG
>JAPXFY010006549.1:0-12479 GCA_030674185.1 Monoplex corrugatus | reverse complement strand
GCAGGTTTTGAACGACATGGATCTGATTGTGTTGAGAATTTCTTCTTGTGAGACTGGGATAACAGTAGTAAGAGGTGTGCCAGAGAAGGAAGGGTCAGGTGGGCATGGTTGACAGGGTGTCCTGTCAAGCTTGTAACGAAGAGTTTGTATTTTGGTGGTGAAGTACTTGGAGAATACAGATGGGAAGGAATGAAAGGCTCTTTGTCTTAGTGAACTTGGTTTTGGTAGTGTGTTGTAAAAGCCAGAATGAAAACTCTTGGACTTTGACTTGACGAACTTGTGTTTGGCAGTGTATTGAAGAAACCAGAATGAATGGCTCTTGGACTTTGACTTGATGAACTTGGGTTTGGTAGTGTGTTGAAAAAGCCAGAATGAACGGCTCTTGGACTTTGACTTAATAAACCTTGATCCAAAACAAATGTGACTGCCCGCGTTCAAGCAAACAGGAATCTGAAAAGAACACGAAAAAAGAATAAGAACGCGTATTTAATACAACAAGACAAGACAGGCGCAAATTTTCGGTCAACTGGCCTTTGTCAAGCGTAAGATCACAAACAAACACCAGATACAAAAATTAGGAGAAAAAGACTGAAACTTCCCTGCTGCTCACACCGGACGGAGCAACAGGGAAGTGTCAGTCGTTTTCTCCTAATTCTTGTCTCTGGTGTTTGTTTGTTTGTGATCTTACGCTTGACAAAGGCAAGTTGACCGAAAATTTGCACCTGTCTTGTCTTGTTGTATTAAAATTTAAATACACGTTCTTATTCTTTTTTCATGTTTTCTCTAGTTCCTTAATGAACCTGAGTTTGGTAGTGTGCTGAAGAAGCCAAAATGAACAGCTCTTGAACTCTAACTGGGTGAACTTTGTTTTGGTAGTGTGTTGAACAAGGTAGAATGAACAGCTCTTGAACTCTAACTGGGTGAACTTTGTTTTGGTAGTGTGTTGAACAAGGTAGAATGAACAGCTCTTGAACTCTAACTGGGTGAACTTTGTTTTGGTAGTGTGTTGAACAAGGTAGAATGAACAGCTCTTGAACTCTAACTGGATGAACTTTGTTTTGGTAGTGTGTTGAACAAGGTAGAATGAACAGCTCTTGAACTCTAACTGGGTGAACTTTGTTTTGGTAGTGTGCTGTAAAAGCCAGAATGAAGAGCTCTTGGACTTTGACTTAACCCTTTGACTACCGCACCCTGTCCACCAGCATCCTTCATTGCTAACCATGCTGGAAAAGTAAAAAAACAACCCTTTGACTCCCTCACCCTATCCACCAGCTTCCTGCAGGAACCTGATATAGGGTAACGGAATCAAAGGGTTAAGTTTTTGCGGTTGCTGGATAGGTAGAGTCAGAGGGTTAATGAACTGGGATTTGTAGTGTACTGAAGAAGCCAGAACAAACAGTACGGGATCAGTGCCAATCATGCGATGTAAAAGATGGCCCCCCACCCCACACAATAACTAAATGAACAAAAACAATTGAGACATCCTTTCCTAAATCCCTGTTTAGCTCAACAGTTTACCGCACTGAAACATGTGCTACTATAGCTGGCAGACTCCTTCACACAGATCTGTGTGCTACCATAGCTGGCAGGCTCCTTCACACAGATTTGTGTGTGCTACCATAGCTGGCAGGCTCCTTCACACAGATCTGTGTGTGCTACTATAGCAGGCAGGCTCCTTCAGACAGATTTGTGTGTGCTACTATAGCAGGCAGGCTCCTTCAGACAGATTTGTGTGTGCTACTATAGCTGGCAGGCTCCTTCACACAGATTTGTGTGTGCTACTATAGCTGGCAGGCTCCTTCACACAGATTTGTGTGTGCTACTATAGCTGGCAGGCTCCTTCAGACAGATTTGTGTGTGCTACTATAGCTGGCAGACTCCTTCACACAGATCTGTGTGTGCTACTATAGCTGGCAGGCTCCTTCACACAGATTTGTGTGTGCTACTATAGCTGGCAGGCTCCTTCACACAGATTTGTGTGTGCTACTATAGCTGGCAGGCTCCTTCACACAGATTTGTGTGTGCTACTATAGCTGGCAGACTCCTTCACACAGATTTGTGTGTGTGTGCTACCATAGCTGGCAGGCTCCTTCACACAGATTTGTGTGTGCTACTATAGCTGGCAGGCTCCTTCACACAGATTTGTGTGTGTGTGCTACCATAGCTGGCAGGCTCCTTCACACAGATTTGTGTGTGCTACTATAGCTGGCAGGCTCCTTCACACAGATTTGTGTGTGTGTGCTACCATAGCTGGCAGGCTCCTTCACACAGATTTGTGTGTGCTACTATAGCTGGCAGGCTCCTTCACACAGATTTGTGTGTGCTACTATAGCTGGCAGGCTCCTTCACACAGATTTGTGTGTGCTACTATAGCTGGCAGGCTCCTTCACACAGATTTGTGTGTGTGTGCTACCATAGCTGGCAGGCTCCTTCACACAGATTTGTGTGTGTGTGCTACCATAGCTGGCAGACTCCTTCACACAGATCTGTGTGTGCTACTATAGCTGGCAGGCTCCTTCACACAGATTTGTGTGTGCTACTATAGCTGGCAGGCTCCTTCACACAGATTTGTGTGTGTGTGCTACCATAGCTGGCAGGCTCCTTCACACAGATTTGTGTGTGCTACCATAGCTGGCAGGCTCCTTCACACAGATTTGTGTGTGCTACCATAGCTGGCAGGCTCCTTCACACAGATTTGTGTGTGCTACCATAGCTGGCAGGCTCCTTCACACAGATTTGTGTGATGTCTCTAAGCCACACACCCTCAGTCGTCCAATCAGCGCTCATTATCCAGGTAGCCCTGACGGCCCTTAGAAAATATTCTCTCATGAGGACCTAAGTGAACCGAGCAGAGATGGACGGGCAGAACTGGGATCCAATGCGACAAGTATATTTAGCTACAAGGGCATTTAGGGGGGAAAAAACCCACGTCATTTTAGCATCATATACTGTATCGCATCGGACAAATGCAGCACTCAAGTTATGGGGGAGGGCTGTGTCATCTCCTTGATTCAAACAGGCGGCCTCCCAGACAGAGAGGCAGAGAAGGCAGAATTTGTCACCACAAAAGATATCATGAAAGCACCATTTGCACAGCCATATGCAGAGATCCCTGAGGTAATGACTGACCCAGGGATTGATAAAGGGAATCTATGAGTGCCAGAAAGCTGCTGCTGACGTATCTCTGTGAGGAATGAAGCCAGATTATTATTATTATTATTATGAACATTTAGTACGCCTAATCAAATTAATGCCCTAGGCGTTTACAATGGCAAAACATATAACCAGAATCACAAGCACACACACACACGCCCACAGAAGCACCCACACACACACAAACACACACACACACACACACAAACACACACACAGCATGACATGCAAATACAATGACACATTGACACTAAGACACTATAATGTCACCATTACATTACATGGGGGGAAGGGGGCAGAGATTACCAGTTTTGGGAAACAGGTGAGTTTTGAGGGAGCGTTTGAATGTGGACAGAGAGGGTGAGTATCTAAGAGAGCGAGGTAACTGATTCCAGATGGTTGGAGCTTGATAGGAAAAAGAACGCTGCCCAAACCTTTTAGTGCGGACTATGGGGATACTATAGAGACGGGTATCAGATGAGGACCGCAAAGCTCGAGATGGCGTGTAGAGATGTAACAGATGGGTGAGATACTCAGGACAGGAAGACTCAATAGATTTGAAGCAGAGGCAGGCAATCTTGTAGGATATTCTTTGCTGAACAGGGAGCCAGTGGAGAGAACAGAGCAATGGCGTAACATGGTTAAATTTTGAAGAGCGGAAGATGAGACGGGCAGCATGATTTTGAACTTTCTGAAGTTTGTTAATGAGATGAGAGGGGGAACCAGAAAAAAGAGCATTACAGTAATCGAGACAGGATAGAACAAATGCACAGACAAGAGCCTTTGTCGTGTCTTCTGAGAGGAGGTGGCGGATAGAAGCAATTCGGCGGAGTTCAAGAAAACAAGTCCGACAGACGTTGCTCACATGCTGGTGGAAGGACAGGGTTTGATCAAGAGTTACACCAAGGTTACGGGCAAAATGGGAGAGAGGGATAGATGAGTCAACAAGTGTGACAGAGGTTGGAAGAGAGGGGTGATTTTGGAGTTTGGGTGGGGTGATCAAGATCAATTCGGATTTCTCTTCATTTTATTTCAGTTTGTTTTCAGTCATCCAATCCTTCAGGTCAGCTACACAAGATTGGGTTTTCTGGATCATGATGGGAAGGTCAGGGAGAGGCCCAGAGACATACAGCTGATTGTCATCCGAGAAAGAATGATGCTGAAGCAGGTGTTCTTGGACAATAGAGGAGACAGGGTAGGTGTAGAGAATGAAAAGTAGGGGGCCCAGAACAGATCCTTGTGGCACTCCGTAAGTCAGACAGGAAGGATTAGAAGAAAGACCATTGACAGATAAGTGGCAAAAGCCTGGACCTTACGGGCCCTTGCATTCAGCACGTTCATGGCCTTACCAGCTGCTTGGCACATCCAAGGGATTGTCTCCAGAGATCTGTCAGACTCTTACTCTCAAACCTGGTTGACATCAATATACATTCACAAACAGTAAAAACAAATGTTACAGCACAATCCTGCAAAACTAAAAGGGAACACCACAGCATAACGTCAGTGTCCTGATCCGCATCAAAGTGTCATGAAAATTATCTCTATAACTGTGACCCAACTTCTTGCAACGCTCTCGTGATGACCTCAGTTTTGATTTCTCCTGCCGATGGCAAACCTTGGTTGCTAATTGTCAATATCTGACTTTGATAACAAATTGTTGAATGTTAGTGGGTATGAGAGGTTTAGAAACTACACATGCAAAATGAGAACTCATTCTATCCTGAGAAAATTGAGACAGTAGTGAGAAAGCATGTGCAAACCTTGTGTTTCCATGTTGAGTGGAGACTGCTGTACTGCAGAATTCCCAGTGGCATTGGTCTGCATCAGCTCTACAGGCCTGTTGCTGTCAGCTGATCCACTCAGTGGTACTTTGAGGGCCGTGTTGTCACTGTCATGACCTTCACCAGTCATGGTCACTTTGGGATCTGTGTTATCGTCCAAACCGTCCCTTGTTGCCATCACCACATGTGACATTTCGCTGCCTTCAGGACAAGAAGCGTTCCCTCCACAAGGGTGTGAAGACACTTCTTCCTGTGTATGGCTCAATTTGACATCAGTCTGGTGAGATCTAAAACAAAACATCACAGGACCATGTATACAAATGACAATTGGGTGACAGACTCACAGAAGGCATCAAAACAGTTGCTTTAGTGAAGAAATAAAATTCTCTGAAAATGCACACACAGGTTTTGCTGCTCCTTGCTGCCAACAGCTGTTTGTCTGCACAACAGCCGAACATGAACTTGTGTGACCAAGCAGCCCCATGTACAGCGACCATCTGTTTCCACAATGACAGTGTTCTTGTATCTTTTTTGTTTTGTGTCCAACTGTCTGATTTGTGGACTGATTGGTTTGTTAACTGTTTGCTAATTTACTATAGAACTTGTGTGTGTGCTTGTATGTGTGTGAGAGCGTTATTACTAATTTACTACTCTCTCTCTCTCTCTCTCTCCCTCTCTCTCTCTCTCTCTGTGCCCTTTTTATGGACTCTGTTTTGTAAAGAGCTGTTTTCATTTGCTTTATTTTGCTTTGTTTGCCGATAATTTAAGAGTAGCTAATAACATGAAAATAATGGTACATTTGTAGAATATGTTAGAAGTGGATATTGAAAGGGTATATAGACACTTAAGGATCTACTATACATGTAACAACAAAAAAACCCAAAAACAAATAAATAAAAGGCATAGTTATGTCCCTTGTTAACAGAGTATAATGGGGCAGTTATGTGAAGATTATATCATTATCACTAAATGTAAGGTTTGGGTGGTCAAGCCCAGATGTATCATCATAATACAGTTTTGATGTGTGTGTGTGTGTGCGTATGCCCGAGCGCGCGCCCGGGTGTGAGTGTGTATGGGTGCGTGTGTGTGTGTGTGTTTGGTTTGCCTAAACCTAGACAAATTATAGGCCTGAATGTAGGAACACTGTTCTGATATCTTTTTTTGTTTGCATCATGTAATACTGTCTAAGGAATGGATGCTCGATATTTTTGTTGATTATGCTTGAAGGATTTGCGCTCATACAAAGAGTGGATTATGTGTCACACTACTGGAAAATTGTTATCCCCCTTGTCAAAAGACCTTTTCGGGTAATGACAATAAACAGTTTCAGTTTTTCAGTCTCTCTCTCTTTGTGCATGTGTGTGTGGGTGTGTGAGTCTGTGTGGGTGTGCGTGGAGTCCTTTTCAAGGCTGACTGATTGATTGACTGATCAGTTAACTGACTGACTAATTGAATTCATTTGTTATCTAAGTATTTGCTTTGTTCCTTCATTCACTCGTTAACTTATTATTTATAATATCATTCATCTAAGTATTTGTCTGTTTGTTGTACTAACCCTGCTTTCTCCAATTTTCGTACATTTACTCCATTGTTAAATATTTTGAAATAACGTAAAACAATAGTGCAATTTACACTAGACCAGTTTGTGAAATGTTCTGGGATCATTTCAGATCTGAACCGTTCTGGACCATTTTGTTCTGTTTACAGTGGAATGATAAATGTGTGCCGAAAGTGTGCTGACCCTGAACGTAACCTCAGAAAACTTGTGTGGAATGTAATGCAGTAAATATCTACTTCATTCAGAAACATGGCACTGCCCTGGAAGCACCATATTGCTGCCTTTCTGTACTGCATGTCTTGTTTTTTAAACTTAGTACGCCATTGCAGTGCCTTTCTTTCTATGCCATGCTACTCCTTTAGAATTTGACTTATTTTGTCAAACACCACAAGATTTCTGACACAGCCACTGGCAATGTTTTTGCTGTTATTAAAGGATTTGTAAATCTCTTATTTATTAGGATGTAATCAATATAATTTCTCCACACAACTTACTCTGTGTATATGTTGAAAAGATGAAGTGAAAGGATGCATCTCTGCCCTACTCTTTAGTTTTGGCTGTTCCATCTAAGTGTTGCTTTTTGGTCAATGTCTACAAGAGCACTAAATTATTTCATGGCTTGTTTCACTTGTGTTGTCCGTTGTATTAATGCAAGGTAAGTGCTGAGCTTAAAATGAGTTGTATGAATACAACATCAGCAACGTATGGTTTATCACTTTATGTCAATGTCTTGTGAAAACATGAAAACACCAAGCATGCATGCCTACCTGAGACAGAGTACGCATACTGCACAGGAACATACCACCTGAACACTACAGACAAAACAACATGCATACATGCATCCCCCAAAAACAGAACTCTGCCCCACCCCCAAAAAATTTTAAAATCCATAGAAAGGAGGAAAACTGACATGCCTGGCAACACAATCATTTTGAAACAACGAATGAATAGGTGTAAACAAACACTGACAAACTGCTCCATGAAGTCTTGAGAATCAATGAACAGAATAAATCTGAACAGGTATTAGTACTTACCTTTCATCTATGCATCCTTCCTCATTTACCCTGCCATGTTTTTGCTCAGGTAGAATGACTTCTTCCGCTCTCTCTTCCGCCCCCTCCTCAACCCCTCCCGCTGTTCCTTCCACCACGTCATTAGTGTGCTCCTCCATTCCTGTGGGCAATGGTTATGGGGCAACATGTTCCATGACTCTTGATGCTTTCAACAGACCGTTGACATCATGTCGCACTGGAACACAATGAAGAGGTAACTAATTTCTTTTGTAAAATATTTAGGCTAACTAGGCCTTCATTAGATTTTTTAATTCTAACAACCTCAGAGATTTTTAAGCTCTAACAACCAGCATGAATTATCACACTGAAATGTTGAAAACAAATCAGGTTACAGGAATAGAACTGGAGTAAAAGCACTTTTCCTTGAAAATATGGAGGTTCATCAGAGCATAATGCATTGGCCCCTGGTGGGCTGAAGGAACACAAATCCTTGTGGAGATCAGGGAGCAAATCCCCCTGAAGCTGAAGCTATCAGGCACTTTTGGCCAGAAAATAGCCTGTCTTCGGATTAACATTAGTTCTTCATTTCAAGCAATTGTCCTCATACTTCTTTTTGCGTGTTTTTTCTGGTTCGTGTTTGCTTGAACACGGGCAGTCACACTTGTTTGGGGTTTTGTCATTCAAAGGTTTCATACTAGTCACAGTGTATCTATTATACAAGATGCCACCCTCACACCCCCCCCCCCCCCCCACCAGGGTATGACTGGCCTTGTTTCTTCAGAAGATCAAAGATTTTATCGGAAAGTTAGATATTAATTTTGAAATTGATTGTCTCTTTTACTTTACTGTATGAGGATGCTTCAACATCTGTCAGTAACTGAGCACCCATGAGACTTGTACAACATGTTGTTGTATCGTGGTTTGTTGTGTCAATGAAAGCACTGTTTAATTGTTTTTGATGTATAACACAAAAACAACTGATACAGAATAAACAAAGTCGACATATAACAGTCAGCTTGTGATTTTACATTGGAGTTATTTATTCATAGTTTTGCTATATTACGCGAACTATTTCTAGGGTGTAGAACCAGAAGTACATGGAAAAGTGTTTATTGTCGTCTGCTAGATTTTCACACTGGCATGAAAAATTGCAATGTGGTCTCTTGTTCCATTAAAAAGGGCTGCACTTCAACAGTACAGTATACAAAAAATTGATAGGTCTAATTTAGATAAAATATAATATAAATGTTGGACTGTTCACTGACATGTTACTTTGTTGTAGGTTTGATCATTGATTCACTCTCTTTGTGCACTTCAACACTATACAAAGATTAGATGGCCCCGTTAAATTTTGAATAAAATATAACTATTGGACTGTTCATTAATTTGTTACTTAGTTGCTGGTTTGATCATTTCTGTCACTGTCTTTGATTCTTTCTTCCTCCTTTGTTTTCTGTCATCTCTTCCTATCATTTTCTGCCTTGCTGGTCCATTCACCTGTATGTGCTCTATAAAGTCTTATATACTTTCTCGTAGGATTGATAACAGAGTATATACAGTGGAAACCTGATATAACAGGGATGATGGGACCAAATCAAAATCCCTGTTATATCAGATCCCTGTTATATCAGATATCAAGGGAAATAAGGACTGATCAACTAACTCTTGACTTTTTTATGAGCAATAGCAATGAGAATCAGAATCAGCAAGAAAGCTAACAAAATAGAAAGATAAACAGTAGATCTAGGCCTAGATCTGGTCTGGTGTAAGTGTGCAGTAAGCTTACAAACTGAATGATGGCGCAGTCAGTCACTGACTCAGTGGCCTCAGGCCTACACGCTTGCGCGCGCATCACGCTCACATTGCGAAGCGTTCTTTCAGTGTACAGTACACAGTATACCAAGGCTAGCCTAGATCTAGATCTAGATCTAGGCCTACTGCGTGGCGTGCTGAGTCTAGGCCTAGGCCTTTCTGCTGCAGAGCCCGTCTCGGCATCACTGCTATATAACCGATCGAGCCCTCTTGTCTCCCTGTTATTGCCGATAAGTTTTAATAGAGACAAAGAGGAAGAAAAAATGGGGATTGAAAAAAGCCCTGTTATATCCGGATTCCTGTTATAACCGGTCCTGTTATAAATGGTTTCCACTGTATATAGACTGCATGTTTGGCTTCAAGGATATGTGCTGTGCTGGAGCAATTTTAGGTACTGTTGGCCATATTTTATTTATGCTTTAATGTCCTTAATTATGTTCACATCTGTGCCAGGTTTAAATCTTCTTGTGATAAATCGAATGGAATGGTCAATGCCAGGTCCATATCCTCAGGTAACGTGCGCTCATGCATTAATGTGTGTACTTTATTTTCTTTTTCAGCTTTTTTCCCCAATCAGATGTTGTTAAGTTCTGAAACATTTACAGCCCTGATGTGGCTCTGTACAGTCGGCCAGGCTTTAAACAATAGGAATAAGAATAAAAATGTTCACATAAATCAAAATCAATATCAGGATGGATGTCAACCAAACACCATCAAGACAAGCAGAAGCTTTTAAAGCTTGCCAGTGAGACAACGACCTCTCTTCAAGACAAGCATGGTCTCGTGGAGAACCAGACTATGCAGAAACAAAAGGAGATTGTCAAGGGGGAGCAACAACAACAGGAGGAAGCTGAAAAGATTACCTTCATGGATATTACGGTATGACTGTGAAATTTCAAAAATAATTATTAAGTATTAACTGCTTGTATGCATGGTTGTATCTTTAAAATGGAAAATGTTTAGAATTGATATTCATTTACTTTTGGTGTTGTTATTATTCTTGTGTTGACTTGTTGTTTGCAAAAGAATAACATTTAATCCATAATATTCAAGTTTAAAAGTGTAATTGCCGCCACATCAGTACTATTCCATTTAATAGATCTTTCTGTCACTCTCTCTCAAATTAGTTCTCATGCATATGTGTGCGTGCGCGTACACACACACACACACACACACATATATATATATATAATTATATATATATCCATATACATAACATATTATCATTCATGTTGTATGAATATGACAGCTTATGAAAAAGTGTGTATTTACATAAGGGTAAAAAAATTAAACAGAACTATTTCAACAGTTCTGCAGTTTGTTACGGTAAATGGTTGAAATGATGCATCGTCATCATTACTTCCAGCAGAAATTTCTAGAAGAGCAAGCTACAAACCATTTCAGTCTTCAGTCTGTAAATCATCTTTTCTTTACTCAGTATACTGAATGTATTAATTAGTAATTAGTGAATCATCATCTTTTTTGTACTCAGTATGTTCAAGGTATTAATCAGCAATTATTCTAGATTCTTCTAATAAAGACTCTACTTCTATGTCATCAGGAAACGAGACAGCACTTTTTCGTGAAATGTTCATTGTGTATGTTTTGAAACGCTCAAAGTTATAGTCCTCATATGGCTCTACGCAGTCGGCTGGGGTTTAAAACCTCTTTCTTTACTATGATACGCTATAGCGTACCTAATGCGCACAACGCTATTTTTTTAACTAAGGTACGCTATAGCGCACCTCAAGTTCAAAAAGTCACGGTGCATGGGTTCAAGGTCTCATGCAAAACTAAACCATACAGTTCTGTTCTACGGTCATCTAAAAGTGCATCAGTACTTTTTGAAAGGCTGTAGATGCCTGTGGTTGGGTACAATTTGACCTGAATCGATACAAGTCAGCTCTTGTCTTCACGCTCGCTCGGTTGACAAGATGGCGTCTACCTGAACTTCGACAACTTCTCGGGACTCAAACAGACAGCGAAATCGTCGCGTTACCCTGCAAGAAGTCTTGGAGGCAATTATGACTCCAGGAACTGATACTGAAGAAGATGAAGAGTTTTTTAGATTCGGATGAGTGGTTAAATGACAATGAAAGTGCAGATGAAAGTGGCGAAAGTGTTGCCAGTGAGACACTTGACGACAGCGACCCAGTAAGTGACGAAACTCAGGCTGCAACTGTGACTGTCCGTGGCGGCGTTCTGAACCGGGACATGAATGAAGAAGAGTTTATTGATTTCTCGGGAAAGACTGGCATCAAGATTTTTCTTTCTTCCCTACATTGCCACCCTACAGTGACCAGGAAAGTGGACTCTATATCGACCATATGGAAAGCCACGCCTCCCTGTGTGTTTGAATGAGAGTGTGCATGTTAGTGTGTATATGGTCAAGTAATACTGATATATACTCCGCAGTGAATATCCACTGTGTAACACATTTACCCATCATATTATTATCATTTAGAAGTGTCTGTGACTATAAAACACCATAACTGTAAAATTTTTATCATGTGAGAATTATGCACTCCCTTTCTGTATGGTGCATAAAATATGCTTTTTTTTCAAAATATGATAAACCAATAACTAAAAGAATGTTTAGCAACTTTGCCACATGAAGTTTGTTCTATTCTACACATTACCACAAAATGTCAAAACTGTATGTGCTTGCATTCATTTTTTAGAATTTTTCTTGTAGCCAACTGGTCAGTATAGAGAGTACAATGAAGGAAGAAATCGGGCAGTATAGAATGAGTTTTTATTAAGTAAACAAAATAACTAATAGTAATAATAACAGTGAAATATTCCAACATTGTTCATTATTCAGTGTTCTAAGGATTCTTATACTTTCTATGTTACCAGCACGGGCTTCCAGTTTCGTATTTTAATTAATTATGCCTGAAGAATATATTTATAACACACACACACACACACACACACACACACACACGCGCGCGCGCACACACACACACACACACATATTTTATATATATATATATATATATATATATATATATATATATACACACACATAATAGATTATATAGATATACATATACATACATAAATGTATGTATGTACGTACGTATAAAATTTATCATCACCAGCATCATAATCTGCAAACCTTAAGTAAATACATAAATACAAAGGTTGAACTTGAAAACT
>JAPXFY010006548.1:0-12481 GCA_030674185.1 Monoplex corrugatus | reverse complement strand
GAATTTAAAAATAGATGGGATAGATAGATGGGATAGAGAGATAGATAGATAGATAGATAGATAGAGAGAGAGATTGATAGATACAAGAAAAGATAGATGGGATAGATAGATAGACAGATAGATAGATAAGATAGATACATGGACAGATAGATAGATAGATAGATAGATACATGGATAGATAGGACAGATAGATAGATACATGGATAGATAGATAGATAGATAGATAGATAGATAGATAGGATAGATAGATAGATAGATAGATAGGATAGATAGATAGATAGGATAGATAGATAGATAGATATATAGGATAGATAGATAGATAGATAGATAGATAGATAGATAGATGGATAGATAGAGAGAGAGACAGAGAGAGAGGGAAGACAGAGAGGCACAGAGAGACAGAGAGGCGCAGAGAGACAGACAGACAGACAGACAGACAGAATGATACATGGAGCATGTAAAACTTATTTTGCATCTACCTTGCATTATTACAGTGGGGGGGGGGGGGGGAGGGCCTTTTGCTACATACCTAACATAACACCTCCAACATCATGGAAGATAAATACATTGTGTATTGTATCAAAATGTTTAATTCAACCCATTTTTTTCTTTATCTCGATGTATTTGGTGAAATGGTATATACATGTAGGCATAAACAACCACCACAGGTTATCACGGAGTAAATAGTGTCTCCTATAAAGTCCTCGCAAATCCATCTTTTGACATTTGTGCTTTGTTAAGGTTTCTTGTTCATCAGACGACTGTCCAATGTTCCAGTAACACAAACATACGCCCACTCACAGAATCATGTAGTCTATTACGACGAGTTCATGAACATTTCCTGACAGCACAAAACCGTCGAGAAAACACAAAGAGGAACTGATGTCTTTTGTCTATATTATATTGCAGACGAACATATATACACACAGACACAATGTTAGGATTAGATGTATTGTCATTACACGGGACAAAAGAAATGCTGAAAAAAAACAGAAAAAGAAGGGAAAAAAAGTAAAGAAAACCAATGAAAAAGGAGATGTGACGCACAAACAAGCAAAAACAAACAAAAACATATTAACGCACAAACAAGCAAACAAACAAACATATTAACGCAACAAACAAGCAAACAAAACAAACATATTGACGCACAAACAAGCAAACAAACAAACATATTAACGCACAAAGAAGCAAGCAAACAAACAAACATACATATGCCCCATGTATGTGGCATGTAACAGGTCCTCTACACAGTTTCATACAATATCCAAAACTAGTGTGACTGCCCGCGTTCAAGCAAACATGAACCAGAAACACGATAACACGAAAAAAGAATAAGAACGCATACTTGATACAACCAGACAAGACAGGTGCACATTTTCAGCCAACTGGCCTTTGTCAAACGTAAGATCACAAACACACACCAGGTACAAAACATTAGGAGAAAAAGACTGAAACTTCCCTGCTGCTCCATCCAGTGGGAAGTTTCAGTCTTTTTCTCCTAATCTTTATACCTGGTGTTTGTTTATTTGTTGATCTTACGCCTTGATTAAGGCCAGTTGGCTGAATATTTGCGCCTGTCTTCTCTGGTTGTATCAAATACGCGTTCTTAGTCTTTTTTTCGTGCTTTTTTCTGGTTTCCTGTTTCATACAATGTTTTCCATCTGCACATCATGGGTTGGTTTCCACAATGACTGAGGATTTGAACCTTGGTTGACTCAATTCGTGTTTAACTATCTGTGTGAATTGATGGGGAGGACTGTCACGGCAGTTTGTTTGTTTTTGTTTTTTCCTTTTCTTATTTGGGGACAGTGGTGTTTCGTGGGGTAAGAGCGTGTGGAATTTTGCCAAGTGGGACAAAACTCACCTGCCCAGTTAGGGTTTTACCTGGGCCTATGTGTGTATTTTTGGCGTGATTTTTGTATTTTGGTTGTGGACAGATGTTCCTGTCCAAATCGTGTTTGTGGCCTAAAGTTATGGTTAACGTGGGCCTGTAATTGTGTACATTTTTGTGTGCTTTTTGGGCTATTTTCTGTGAACAGACTTCTGTCAACTTGTTGTGTTGGCTGGAGAAGTAAAGAGTTTGCCAGTTGGCGTTTGGTGCCCCTCACCTACGGATGGTTTACAGTTAGGGGGTTAGGGCCAGTTTCTGTCAGTGGTTTCGTTTTGTAGATGGACTTTTGTGTCCTAGAGCTGGAAGTCCTTCTATGAGGAGGCTGGGTGGAGATCTGGCAGACTTCTCTGAAGGAGCGTTGGAGCCAGAGGCTGGGTGGAGATCTGGCAGACTTCTCTGAAGGAGCGTTGGAGCCAGAGGCATGGGTGGAGATCCGGCAGACTTCTCTGAAGGAGCGTTGGAGGCTGAGGCTGTGTAGTGGTCTGGCAGACTTCTAGGATTCACAGGGTATCCATATGGCGGCATTTGACTGCCACCCAACAAGAACAGTGGCTCCTGTGGCTGACTGAAGTGTGGGCTCTGAATGATAAACACTGTTAGACTTCAGTGGACAATGTGCTGCGCTTGGATTCTGTTAGAGTAACTGACGGTGGTGATAGGGTCACATAGGACACTGTGGACTTAGGTCTGCTGCGTGCTGTTTCTGCTGAGAGCATTATCTGCTGGTTGCTACACTTGTTGGAAGAAACATTAATAAAGGTATTTATCATAGCCAGTATGATTCTTGTTTGGTTTGTTGCCAAGGGCTTCTTAAAGGGGTGTTTTCCTTGAGGATTCGAAATGTGTTAATGCAATGTCTTTTTTTTCTTGGTGCCACACATTGAGCGGTTGTGATATTTGTTTTATGATATGTATGTATGGTGCGTCATGTTGTGGTGTTTGCGATTTAATACAATTTGTGTAAATGCAATTTTGTCCAGTGATTTCCTTATCTAGTTAATGAAAGTGGGTTTAGTGCTGATAGCTCTGTTTCTCTCTTTTCTGTCTCAAGCCTTAGCGAGCCTGACAGAGACTTCTATTCATCATCATATTATATATAATATATATATTTATATATATATATATATATATATATATTATATATATTATATATATATATAATTATATATATATATTATATATATATATATATAATGTACACAGATACACGCATACACGTACAAATTCACTCATTCACTCACTTACTCACAAAAACACACATACACGCACATAGGTATAACATACACCGCATACCACACACGCATAAACAAACATACACACATACACACACGCATGCATACACACATACATACACACACACAGACACAACACACACACAGAGACACCACACACCACACACACGTGCGTGCGTGCGGAACATAACACAACACTTACACAAATACCACACTTACACAGTCTATCTAAACCACTTTCATTTAGTGGTCGACAAGGGACATCATCCTCACTCTCTTTTCTCATTATGAATTCATGATCTATTCTCTCCCTTTCTCTCTCTCTCTCTCTTTCTCTCTCTCTCTCTCATTTCTCTCTCTCTCTCTCGCGGGAGGGAGAGAGAGGAAGGAGGGGCGGGTGGTCTCTGAATCGTCTGACCCCTGTGACCCAGCGATTTCCGTCAGTAGAAAGAAGCTTCCTGACCATCATATGTACTCTATTGTGTCAGAGAAAGCACCGTTGAACTCCCCCAAGTGGCCAGCCAGCAGTGCAAGAACTTCTTTGCTGGGGGACCCCATGGCGGCCTGACATCTCTGGCTCCCGTGTGGGCTGTATGACAACAGGCCATCCAGTGAATGAACTTAGGTACAGTTGCTGTCTTGTGTAAAAGGTATCAGATGCATGAGATCAACACTGGTGAGACGACACACAAGTTGGCACAAAAAACAATGACTAAAATAATGATAAGGGTCATAGAATAATGATGACGATAAAACTAATAATGATAATGATAAAATAATGATCATAACAACCACAACATCAACAACAATATTTAAAAAATGATTATAATAATGATAACAAACAACAACGTGATGATGATTGGATGATGATGATGATGAGATGATGATGATGATGATGATGAGTAGTACAAGGAATATTGACATATCGGCACATTCATGGAGTAAGATCCTAATCGCTGTGCACCTTCCCTTTTTTTTCTCCTTTAATTTAAACTCCATGGAAGAGTCACTGGAACGTCCCAGTAAAGAACCGTCCATCAGAATCCCCCAGCTGTGTCGGTTGTGTGCCAATGCCCTGGGTGTCTGAAGATGATTTTTCTGTGCATTAACGTAATGTCCAATTTCCCTCGATTTTTTTTTTGGTCTTTCCCCCTCATTCTGTCCCCTGAAACAGGGTTTCCCCGGGGAACTGATTTATCCAGGCCACTGGATCTTGTTACATGGGGCCCAACCTGGAGGACTGATTTATCCAGGTCACTGGATCTTGTTACATGGCCATACCTGGGGAATGATTTATCAAGGCCATGGATCTTGTTACATGGCCATACACCTGGAGGACCTGATTTATCCAGGCCAAATGGATCTTGTTACATGGCCATACCTGGAGGGACTGGATTTATTCAGGCCACTGGATCTTGTTACATGGCCATAACCTGGAGGACTGAATTTATCCAGGCCATGGATCTTGTTAAAAGGCCTTTCCTGGGGAGTGATTTATCCAGGCCACTGGATCTTGTTACAATGGCCATACCGGGGGGGCGATTAAGCCACCCTGGCTTGTTACATGGCCCTAACCTGGAGGACGATTTGTCAGGCCACTGAATCTTGTTACATGGCCATATGGGGGGACTGAAAATCCCCCCCCACTGGATCTTGTTACAGGGGGCCAAAAACCTAAGGCCCGATTTATCCGGGGCCACTGGATCTTTTTTTACAGGGGCCAAAACCGGGGCCCCGATTTATCCGGCCACTATTTGTTACAGGGGCCTCCCTGGATATGATTTATCCAGGCCACTGGAACTGTTACATGGCCTACCGGAGGGGGATTTATCCAGGCCACGAATCTTTTTACATGGCCATACCGGGAGGACTGATTTTTCCGGGCCCCCACTGGATCTTGTTACCCAAACCCGGGAGGACTGATTTATCCAGGCCCACTGGATCTTGTTACAGGGCCATAAACCCTGGAGGAGGTTTTTTACCCGGGGGCCACGGATCTTGTTACATGGCCATACCTGGAGGACTGATGTAGCAAGGCCCCTGGATTTTTTGAAAAAGGGGCCTTTAAACCGGGGAGGACTTAAATTTATCCGGGGGCCACGGGATCTTGTTACTGGCCATCCCCGGAGGGACTTGTTCAAGGCCACTGGTTTTCTTTTTTTTTAAAAATTGGCCATCCCCTGGAGGACTGATTTACCCCCAGGCCCCTGGACCCTTGAACAGGCCTTTCCTGGGGGGATGTGTAATAAAGGGCCCCACGGGATCTTTTTAAAAAGGGCCAAAACCCGGGGGGGGGACAGATTTTTTCCAAAACCCATGGATCTTGTTAAAAGGCCATACCTGGGGGGACTGATTTATCCAGCCACTGGATCTTTTACTGGCCATACCTGGAGGACTGATTTTTAAAAAGGCCACGGATCTTTACATGGCCATCCCGGGAGGACGTTTTTATCCGGGGCCAAAAAAATTTGTTACATGGCCAAAACCGGGGGGACGTTTTATCAAGGCCCAACTGGACTTGTACATGGCCCAACCGGGAGGATGTTTTACCCAAAGGCCACGGGATCTTGTTTAAACATGGCCTACCGGAGGGGGTTATTTAACCGGGGCCATGGATCTTTGTTACTGGCCATACCTGGGGGGGACGATTTATCCAGCCACTGGTCTTGTTACAAGCCTACCCGCCTTTTTTTAAACAAGAAGAATACAAACAACAAAGGGAATTTTTTCCCGTACCAAAAAAAGGGGGACAAAACCACGGAGACAGCGATACCTGCTCGCCCTTCCTTAAATTTTTACATCGGACACAAAATAGAAAAGTAAAGGCATATTTCAGGGCATTGGAAAAACCCAAAAAAAAAAACCCACTCCACCAGATAATGGGAACAACAAAAGGCAACAACTCCCATGTGGGTGAGATCAGGAATGGGACAGGGGCAAAGTTTCCACTTGCAGTTGGTAACTGACAGAACCAAAAGGGCAAAAAAGGGGGAAAAACACCAAAACCCAAAATTTTCAAAAATCGTAAAAACTTCATACCCAAAACTCTGGGGGGGCATTATCGCGAATGGGCCAAAAGGGAAAACAATCAAAACCCAGCTACTCATGGAGCAAACTAAGCTAAAAATCCCTAAGATAAAATATATAAGGGAATACTCAGTCACCAAAAAAATCAGTCGGGGGAGGGGGGGCTTTCCCCCTTTGTCAAACGGAAGGGAAAAACCCCAAAACATAAAAAAAAAACGCTACAAAGAAAATCAAAAGCTCCATCTGACGTTTGGAAAATTGATCAGTCACACTGCACTACAATGGCTAAACCTCACTGGATGACCACAGGGGAAAGAAAAAGCCAAGCCTTCATCCCTGTACTCAATAAACACTTCAAAAATGAAAAAAGGAGTAGGACCCCCGAATGAACAAAGCAAGAACAAATCAACCTAAAAAATCCACGTGGTTTTTTTGCCCGGACACCTGGTGTTGGGGGGAAAAAAACGGGGGCCGAAAAAATTTGCAGAATAATTTGTGTTAAAAAACAAAAATTCTTAAACTGTAAAAGTCTGAGGTTTTTAAAACCCTTTCAAATCATATTTATGTGAACAAAATGTGAAGTGTCAAACCCACGAACGTCTTAACCCAAAAAGGTAAAGAAGGGGGGAAGTGGGGGGGGAAAAACCACTATAAAAGGAAAAAACCAAGATCATCATTAATAAAACCAACATCATCCCAACTCAAAAGAAATACAGCGCAGGACTCCACAGCTTTGGAATGGAAAGTATTCAGACTTTTTCCGAAACAAAAAAAGGGGGAAAAATTTAAGAGGGAAGGAAAAAAGAAAAAACGGGGACAACAATAAGTTTTTCACACTGCTTTTGTGGGTTTGTTGGGGGCGGGGCCTGTTGACTTTTTTCTATTTTTCCAAAATTTGCATAATTTTTTTTGCTACTTTTTGTTTTTTTTTTGTCTTCTCTGCATCGGTGTGTTCCTGTTTTTTTTTTTTTGTAAAAGCCACAGCTGTGTGGGTATGAGAGTGCATGTATGAAGAGACAACAGAGAGAAACAAAAGAAACAGACAACAGACAGATGAGACACAGAAAGAGAGAGAGTGGTGTGTATGTTTGTGCGTGGTGCGTGCGTTCGTGTGCTTGTGTGTGGGGGGGTTGTGTTTTGGGTTTTTTGTTTTTTTTGTTTTGTGTGGGGTTTTTTTGTTGTGTGTGTGTTTGTGTGTGGTTTGGGGTTTGTGTTTGTGTGTGTGTGTGTGTGTGTTGTGTGTGTGTGGGGGTGTGTGTGTGTGTGGGTGTGTGGTGTGTGTTTTGGGGGTGTGTGTGTGTGGGGGTGTGTGTTTTTGTGTTTGTGTGTGTGGTGTGTGTGTGTGTGTGCCGTTTGTTTTTTTTTTGTTGTTTTTTCTTTTTTTTTTACCTTTTTTTCACTATTCTTTAATTTTATTTATTTTTTTTTTTTTTAATTTTTTTTTTTTATTATTCATTTCACTTACTTATTTCATTTTTTGTTTGTTTTTTTTCCTTTTTCCTTTCCTCAAAAAAAACAGCAAGGGGGAAAAATGGTTTCATCCTGTTTTTGGTAGAAGCAAAGGTTTTAGTGTTTATTGACGGGGGATGGGGGGGTGGGGGGTGGGGGGGGGGGCTGTCTGTGATGTCAGGGACAGGTGTAAGCTCACTTTGGTTTTCAGACATTTAAAAGTATTTTTTTATTTCATTTATTTATTCTTTTTTCTTGAAGTAAGATATACAGATAACACTCGTCATTTACATGTTCCAAAAAAACAGACTGATAAAATACTAGTACAAGAAAAAAAAAAAATCCATAGTCAAGGGTAGGACCAAAGACCCCTGGCCCAGCTCATAGTGTATGGCAGGCTTAAGGCTTGTGCTATGATCACCATACACTGGCACCTTTGGATGTTGCGCGGAGGGGAAATTTTTTCCGAGTTGGGGGGGAATAGGGGCATCTTGAGAAACTGAAACTGAAACGGGGTAAACTTTTTTTTTCTTTTTCTTTAAATTTTTTTTGTTTTCTTAAATTCTTAAATGAAAAACAGTGAACTTTTCTTTTTTTTTCAATGAAAAATGATATCTGCCCGTTATATTTTTAAAATTTACCCCTTAAGCGTATTTTTAAAAGTAATATCTGACGTTTGTTTTCATGAGTTCTTCCTTAAGCTGTACTTTTAACTGTAATTCTGACTTATAGTTTTCATTTTTTTCCTTAAAAGCGTATTTTAAAATTTTAATATTGACGTTATGTTTCCAAATGTTTTTTCCTTAAAAGTTTTACTTAAAAAAACTGTAATATTACGTTTTAGTTTCCCATGTTTGTCTTTCCTTAAGCTGTACTTATAACGTGTTTCGACGTTATATTTTTTCATGTTTTTTTCTGAAGCTGTACTATAACTTTTTAAAACAGGTGTTTTTTGAAAAATTAAAAAAAAACGGCGGTTTAAAAAAAAAGGGGTTTTTTTACGCAGTAATTTTACTGTTTTGGGGAAAATAAAAGAAAAACATTTGCCACTTTTTATTGTCGGGGTCGGGGTCCCTGTCTGTCTGTCGTTTGTCTCTGTTTTCCCCGTCTCGTCTCTTCTCTCCCTCTCTCTCCATCCTTAAAAAGTTGGTTAGGTGCTAATGTTTATGGGAAAATATCATTATTTTTTTATTTCAAAACCCCCTGGAAAAAAAAACATAAAATCAGACACCAATGGGGGACTTTGGGTTGAAAAAAAACAAAAGTGATGTTTAAAAAATGTTCCATAGGCGTCCTTCAGTCTCGGGAAGACAATGGAGATTGCGCTCTGGGTGCCTTTTTTCTTTTTGCAGCCCCGGGGGTGGGGGTGGCCCAAGTCCCCCGGGGGGAAATGACGTCCCGTGGCGGGGGGCCAGATAAAGTCTGACGCGGGTCGTCTGCCGGGGGTGCAGCCCTTTTTTCTCTTTCTCTTTTCCTCGGGGCCGCTGACGAGGTCCATTCGAACTTGGAGAGACCCTTCTGCACAGTCTGTCTCCAGCTGACCGTTGGGGCTGTTTTTTCCCCCCCCAGTTGTCTTTGTCGATATTCAAGGCTTTTAGGTCCCTCTTGCACACGTCTTTGAAATCGCACTGTGGTCGCCTGGGGGACTTTTTTCCCTCACCATTCTCCGTAAGGAGGTCTTTTGGGGGATCCGTCCGTCGTCCATGCGCACGGCTTGGCCAAACCCCCAGGCATTTTCCTGTTTCAGCACGTGTACTGCGGGGCCCCCCACTTTTTTCCAGGACAGTGTTTTTCGGGACCTTGTCCTCCGGGTAGTTTAAATTTGCGTTTCGGAGGGTCGCATGTGAAAAAGCCATTGGGGAGTTTTTTGCTCTTGTGGGGCACACAAAGGTCCAGGCCCTTCGCTGCCAAACGGGGGGGTTTGCTCCGGGGACGCGGGGCTTCTGAAATCTGGATTTTTTTTTGGCTCATTTCCAGTTTTGGTTTTCCCATGTTTTTTTTCGTCTTTGGCATGGTGGTAGCTCCTTGCCGATGGCCCCCCCTGTTGGGGCCTTGCAAGTAGGGGGTGTCTGAGATTGTTGAACCCAAATTTAAACAAAGTCTGGGACACATCCATTTTCATGGTCTTTTTGGGGCTGATGGTGGGGGAGAGTAAACCCCAAACCTGTCCCATGCCTGTGTTTTTTTTCAAGCTTAGGTAAGGGGGCCCAAAGTTTTGGCAGGAAAAACGCGAAGCGAGTCTGAGCTGCTGAAGTCCTCCACTGGGGGGCGGTTATCGCCGGGTCCTGCAAAGATGAAGTCCCCCCGCAGGCACCTCACTGGAATTTTGGTCTTGGCTCTTTCCGGAGAGGTTGAAGAGCTTACCGTCTGTCCTGGTTGGGGGGGTATAATCCTTCCCAGCGCGGGGGACCGAATGCGGTTTCGCTCACACAAAAAAAAATCCAAACAGGGTGGGACCCAGGACGAAAAACCCTGTTTCACTCCGCCCGTATGTTGAAGGGGCAGCTGTTTGAGCCGTCAAAGACGACGGGGGGCCTTTCATGTCTTCGTGGGGGGATCTGTGAGCTGAGAAGTTTGGGTGGACACCCAATTTGGGGAAAAGGGGATTTTAAAAGGGGGGCCATCCCAATTTACCCCAATCAAAGGCCCCTTTGGAGGTCTTTTTAAGGCAACGAAGAGGGGCTGGCCTTTGCTCCCTGCATTTCTCCTGAAGTTGTTTTGAGGGGAAGATCAGTCTATAGTGGACCTGTTGGCAGGGAACCCCCCGCCTGGGGATTCAGGGTGATTCCCTGCGAGTACCTGGACCTCTTCAGTACACCGTGCGAAGACTTTCCCAACGAACTGAGGAGGGTTTATGCCGCGATAATTTTCCCAACGCTTCTTTTTCACCTTTGTTTTTGTACGTGTGCCGTTAACCCCCCTCATGTCTTTTGGTACTTCGCCTTCCCCCAACGAGGCAGAGGATTTTCATGCAACTGGGTTTGATGAGTGTCTCTTTTGCCCCTTCAGTATTTTCGGCGGGAAACCGTCTTTCCCTGGTCCTTGCCAGAGGCAAGGAGTCCAGGGCTTCGTGAGCTCATGTAGGTTGGTTCTCTTTTCAAGCTCTTCCACTCTGGTAGGCACTTTTGGGGATTCGGGGCGTCTTCGAGCACAAAATTTCCCCTTTTGCTATAGCTCATGATGTTTTCAAAACCCAGCGCTCCATCTGTTTGTTCTCGTCTTGAAATCACCTCCCCTGTAGCTGATTTCAAAGGGGCATTTTTTTCTTTTGCTTTGGGGGGGCCCAATGCGCTTGATGCCTTCATTTACATCGCCTTTGATTTTTGCCGGGGTTCACCGCAACGAATCTGGGCAAAGCTGAACCCCAAAAAACCTTTGGGGGCGCATTTGTCTGGCACACGGGACTTTGCTGCGAGCAGCGCGGAGAAAACCTGGAGGTTCTGCTCACGGGGGATTGCTTTTGTATCTTTTTCAAGGCGTTTTTTCCTTTTTTGGCCTCGATGACTGGGGGGTCATTTCTTCTGAGTTGGGCTTCGAAACCAACAGGGACTTCTGGTCTTTTTTTGCCAAATTAGGGGGGGGCGGGGCATTGTAAAAACAGCATCTCTGAAGTGTTCCCATGGGGTCTTGGCGTTTGCAGGGGGGGTGCCATAAGAATTCCTCCCCAACCCACCGCAAACTCCTCCACTTTTCTTTGTTCGCGTGTTTTTTGCGGGTTTTTCAATGGGGGAGGTGGGGGGCCCCCTCCTTTTTCCGTAGGGGTTTTTTGCAGTTTCTCTTGGGCGCGGAGTTTCACTTTTGGCCACCAAAGAGGGGGTTCATGTCAAAATTTGGCGCTCTGGAAAAGCTGCGGTGATCTTGATGCTAGAAAGGTTGACCCGTTGGTGGGGGTCAGGTCACTGGTGCCGTGTTTTGGATCGCGGGGTTGCCCAGGAGACTCGAGCGAGGCTTCGTTTGAAGAAGGTGTTACTGACGCCCAACCCATAATGACAACAGACCTACAGGGCGCGGGGCCATTCCGTTCATTTTCCCCCCCATGCCGAACGCCCCAAGCAGGTGGGCCGGGAAAATTGTAATCGACACCCAAACCTGGCGTTGGAAATCGCCGGCGATAAAACATTTTTTTCTCGCGGAATTTCCTTAGTAAAACTGAGGCGCTTTTAAAACTTGTCTTTTGCTTCTGCGGGGTGGATGCCAAATTTGGTGCGTAGGCCTGATTAGACTGACTGGTCCTGAGGTATTTGGGGGGTCGGAAGCAGGATTCGCTCTTTTTCCTTCTGCTGGTGGGGTTTTGGATCCCAATAATCTGTTTTCTAACTGCGAATCCCACGCCGGGTTTTCTCTGACCTCGTCTGATGGTTTCCCCCGCCAAAAAGGTAAAGTCTCTTTTTCCCTCCACAGATCCTTTTTTCGGGGGAGCCTGGTTTTTTTTGAAGGGGGGGCGACGAATGTCCACTGCAGTCTGCTCATTTTCTCTGTCGAGACGGCTGTCTTCGAGCTCATTTTTTCTTGCAGATGTCAAAAAGGGCCGGTTTTTCATTGTCCTTAACTTTTCCATGTGCCCAAAATTTCAGGGCGGGGAGTTTTGTTTTTTTTTTCGTTGCCCTGGTGCACAGTTGTCGTTTTCCTTTTGGGTCGGTTTTTTTTCCCCCCAAAAACCCCACCACCCGTAGGGGCAACGGACCTTTGGGGGGGCAGAAACCTTACGTGGGGCTTCCCAGCTTAAGGCGGGGGGTAGTTTCCCAGTGGGGGATGCTATGCCTCCCTCCCACCGTCGGAAAAGCACCCCGGGGGTCGGAACTCTACGCCAATTGAGTAGCAGACTTAAAACCGGAAAAAAACTGCTATTTTCCCTTTTTGGGGAACCCAAACGAAGGGGGGA
>JAPXFY010006547.1:5000-12481 GCA_030674185.1 Monoplex corrugatus | reverse complement strand
CTTCTGCCTCCCCCTTTTTTCCTGTAGCTGGTCTACAGTTTTTGGGTGTCTGTGCACTCAATTTTTTATCATGTATGAAACAGTTTTATAGAAAGCAAAGGGGTTGGAACTAAACAGCAGGAAGACTGAAGTCATGGTGATCAGTAAAAAAACATGAAATCCCCTCATGCAAAATAACAGCAAAATGGCACAACCTTGACACAGGTTAATAAGTTCAAATACCTGGGAACGGTCATTTCATCAGACGGCAGATGCACATCGGAAATAGCTGGCAGAATCGGCCAAGCCAAAACAGCATTCAAGAAGATGACAAGCATTCTTACCAACAAATGCTATCAATTAACATCAGAAAGAGAGTCCTTGAAAGTTATATACTGTAGAACCAATTCTGTTGTACGGATGCGAGGCGTGGACAGTCAACGAGCAAAGCGAGAGTCAGGATCGAGGCAGCCGAGATGTGGTTTCTCAGAAGAATGTTGAGAGTTCCATGGACAGCAAAGAAAACAAACGAGACAGTCTTGATGGAGGCAGACACAAGTAGATCACTCATAAGGAAGAATAGGAAAAGACAAGCAACATTTATAGGCCATTTTATGAGGAAGGGGGATTTGGAGCACCTGGTCACAAGGGGAAAGCTGGAGGAAAAAGAGAGCACCAGGTAGACCCAGGGAAGAGAATGCTGGACGGACTTGCAGAGTGGCTGGGGATGAGGAGGGTGGGGGAGATGCTGGGGGCAACGAGAGATATGAGATGGTTGGAAGTCCATGATCGCCAACGCCATGCGGCAGGGTACCTGATGATGATGATGATGATGATGATGATGATGATGATGATGAACAGTTTGCCATAACACTGTCATTGTGTCCAGCGTTTGTGAAGGCATTCTGCCTGTGACGTCTATGTTCTTATGGTCCGTGAGTTGTGTCGACTCACAGGCATTTCTCATTGGAAGATAGCCCCGTAAACGTTTTGTTTTCTTTTCAGTTTGTCTCTATGTGCATTCATGATCAGAATTAAAATCTTTCCACTTTGTTTCGCTTTGCAATATAAAATAGATTTGCATTAAAAGCACATTTTGTGGGGGGGGGGGGGGGGGGGGGGGGGGGGGGGGGGGGGGGGGGGGGGGTTTCCTCCCTTGATTGAGACTGATTACCTCGCTACAATTCTTATTTTGCCCAAATTTCAGGATACACCACCTTCGACAACAAAAAATGGATATCTCGTACCGATTTATTTTGACGATTTTAATGATTTTTAAACTTAAAATAATAATAATAAGATAATAATAATAATAAAAATAATAACAATAATTATAATAATAAAAGAAGAAAAAGAAAAGAAGAATCACCATCTCATCATCATGATAACAACAACAACAAGGGTTTTATTATTATGAGATGAGATGATGATGATGATGAATGATATGAGATGATGTGATGATAATAATAATAAAAAAACAATAATAAAAATGATAATAATATAATAATGATAAGAAGAATTCTTGTATACGCTTTTCTAAGACTATTTGGATTAACCCCCTTACACAAAACAACGTATAATGCACAAAGAGCTTACATATTATACATCACATATAAAACCACAACACACAGAATGTACCATCAATACACACACCATCAGAATGTACACATCAAATGTACACACCAATCAAATGTACACATCAGTACACACACACATCAGAATGTACACATCAGTACACATACACAAATAAATAACAAATGGCCAAACATTACATATGTTTATTGTATAAATCAAAAAAAAGCCAGAACAAGATTGGGGCAGCCAAGATGTGGTTTCTAAAAGAATGTTGAGAGTCCCATGGACAGCAAAAAAAACAAACGAGACAGTTTTTTTAAGGGGGCAGACACAAGTAGATCCCCAAAAGGAAGATTGGAAAGACAGGCAAATTTATGGGCCCCTTTTTTAGGGGAAGGGGGTTTTGGAGCACTGGCCCCCGGGGAAAAGCTGGGGGGAAAGAGAGCGCAGGGTAGACCCAGGGAGAAAATCTGACGGACTTCTGGGGACGAGGGGGGTGGGAGAGATGCTAGGGGCAACGAGAGATAAGACAGAGGGAAGTCCTGTCGCCAACCCCATGCGGCAGGGCACCTGATATATGATGATTGTCAAAAAACCACACGCAAACTCTCAGTGTTGTATTTAGTGTTTACATTTTCAGATTGTTTGCTTTCATTTATTCTTTTTGATTTTTTTTTCTCCTAACGATTTTCATTTTATTTCACATAAATGCAAATTAAACAAGAGTTTTACTAAGAAGGTTTTCAAAAACATCAAAAAAATATTACAGTTTGCATAAATCGTTGCCTGCAGTCATCATAAAACAAACCTTGGCACTTCTGAGATGCACATCAACCCTAACGGCGCACACACACTTACACACACAAAACACACATACACCACATTACAAACAAAACACAAAACACCACACACATACACAACACTTACAAACACACACACCACACACAAACCACACACCAACAATACACACAGCAAAATTCATACAAATACACACACACACTACCCCCCCCCCCCCCCCCCCCCCCCCCGTCTAATATCACTCATAGTGAACAGACGTTAAATTAAAGAACGAACGAACACACACACACGCAGACACACACACAACCAAACACACATACACACATACATACAAAAACACACACACACGCACACATACAAACACACACACCTTTACGAAACCCCACACATACAAACACACACACACACACATACAAACACACACACATACGAACACACACACATACGAAAACACACACATACACACACGCATACACACACTTACACACACACACACAATACACACACACCCCACACACACACACATACACACACACATACAAACACACACGCACACATACAAACACACATACATACAAACACACAGACACACACATACAAACACAAAACACATACACACGCACACACACACATATACACCCCACACATACAAAAACACACACACATACAAACACACACCACACACATACACTCACGCATACACACACTTACACACACACACACATATAAACACACACAAAACACAAACACACAACATCATCATCATCATGTACCTGCTGCATGACCTTGGTGATCATGGTCCTCCATATGCATCTATCCTTTGTTGCCGCAAGAACATTTTCCACCTTCTCTGTCCTCAGCCACCCTGTAAATCTGTCCAATATTTTCCCCCTGGGTCTCCCTGGTGTTCTCTTTCCCCAGCTTTCCTGTTGTGACCAGGTGCTCTAATTCCCCTTTCCTCAAAAAAATGGCCTATAAATGTTCCTTGTCCTTTCCTAATCTTCCTTATCAATGATCTTCTTGTGTCTCCCTCCATCATGACCATGTGAATGAAAGAAACATGGCTGTGTTGGTCTTGTCTACAGGGGGGTCTGTGTGGCCGGAGGGGGCAAAGTGAGGCCCTACTGGAAACCCACCCAGCAGCGCATCGTGCGTGGCACACAATGCTGCATCAAGTGTGCTTACCAGATTCCGGGTAAGCCATCACCTTATCCCCCCCCCAACCCCCCCGTAGGGATGCCAGGGGCTCGTTCAGAAAAATAGTATCCCCATCTTCTGTAAATTCTGTGCTACAAATTTCCTCTTTTCTTTACTCTCTTTGTTTCTTTCTTTCTTTTTTGGGCTTTCTGTCATTTCTTCCTATCACTTTCTGCCTTGCTGGTCCATTCACCTGTATGTGTTCAATAGTCTTACGTATTTTTTCTCAGGATTGATTTTGGGGGTACAGGTATTAAGTGTTTTTTTGGCTCTAGCGAGATGAGATATGCAGAATCAATTTTAGGTCTTTTTATGCCTGTTTTTATACAGGGGAGTGCAAAAGTAGGTATACAGTTATGAAAAAAGAAAACACGTACAATACTCATTGCATTTATTATACAAACAAATGAATTTTTGCATATACATGTAATAACAAGCACAGCCTTAATCCCTCAGATACTCAAACTGCTTGCCGTCGGTATTCACACACTCCTCTAATCGAGAGCGGAATTAAGCATTATAATAATGATGTGATACTTACTGTATACCTACTTTTGCACCCCGCTGTATGTTTTGGTGTCCTTAGATATGCTTAAATTTGTATTGAGGTGTATTTGCGATAAATTGGACTGAGTGGTTGGCGCCAGGGGCATATCCTTGGATTATGTGCGCGAATGCATTGATGTGTGTACTTCTTTTCTTTTTTTTTCCTGTCGAAGTTTTGTATATTTTGAAGCGGTTATGGCCCTGATATGGCTCTGCACAGTCGGCTGGCCTTTAAACAAAAACAACAATGAGCTATCACCTGTGTCTGCTCCTGATCTTGTTAAGCCGTCGATCCACTGTCAGGCACAGATCTTGTTAAGCCGTCGATCCACTGTCAGGCACTGATCTTGTTAAGCCGTCGATCCACTGTCAGGCACTGTCTTACAACCATGCCATGTGCTACATGCTCGGTTCATGGTGTTTGACAGAGATGGAGGGGACACTTTTAATACCAGCACCAGACAGCCTGTGACAATCCCATCATGAGCTCTGGAACCAGGTCAGCAAGTCAGATGTTACTGACCAGCTCCGCCCCACGTTTGTGTAGTATCAGTTTGTTACTGTTGGCGCTTTGATTTTCCTGTGGTCATCCTTGTATCTTGCAAAGTGTTCCCCTCCCCCTATCCCCCTCCCCAATTATGGTTTTTTTTTGTTTTGTTTTTAGGATCATCGCACTCAAGGAGGTTACCTTTGTGCTCACCTTTTTTTTTTCGTTCCATTATTTCCTACGCCACCTTAATGGCCACAGAACTTGGAACAGTTTTTATAATGCGTTGATGATGATGTCGATGATGATGATAATGCTGTGGAGTTCCATCTAGGATTGAGACTGCCTGACAGGGTTGTACTCTACGCTTACTATCATAAAATATCCTGGTATCAACCAGGCCCGAGAGATACAGACACCTGTGGTGCTGGTCAGAAGATTTGAGCAACACCCTCAATGACGCATCCGTGAAGTGGATGAGACTCGACTGTGTGGTCCCAGTCTTCCCAGTGAGCCCATAGCACGCCCAACTCTGGTTAGGAGCCAGTTGGAGCCAAAAAATCCCACAGTGATAATCAGTTTCGAAGGTACTGATGGGGATTCAAACCCCAACCTTCCGGTCGGGTAGTCCGTTTCGTTGACCACTACACCATGGTGACTGGTCCAATTATGTATCTAGCTGAATTGGCTCATGCACCATCAGTATGGTGAAGTGGTTACCGCAACGGACTGCTGGCCAGGAGACCACGGGTTCGAACCACCATCAATTTAAAAACAATCATTGTGGGATTTTTCTGGCCCGGGCGGCGGCTACCCTGAGTTGAGCTTGCTTTGGGGTCATTGGGAAGACTAGGATCATATAGTCCAGTCTCATCCACTTTACGGATGTTTGGTGAATTTGTTTCACCAGGTATTTTGTTATCATAATGGCTACCTGGTTGAACCTGGCTCTCAGTTACAAAAACGCTACTTACTGCGTAGCTTTCATTGGCGATCCGGGCCAACTTCTTCAGCGCAACTGCTGGGTTGAGAACTGGCTTCAGTTTGCACCGCCGTGAGTGAACTCACGGCAGTGCGACTGAATAAGTGAGGAGTACACCGATGGCAGGTTGTGTCGGCCCCGGTCACGGTTAGGGTGGGGTTCCTTGCGACGATGTAAACTGCCTCCTTTACTCCCCTCTGGAACCATCTTGCTTCTTTGTCAAGAACTTGCACATTGTCCTTTTCAAAGTGGTGTTGGGTGTGGGTCAGATGTTCTCCCACTGTTATCGTTGCATTTTATTGTCGAGTGATTTATCATCACAGACATCAGTGTATGGCTGGAAGTGTGGATACAGCGCCGGCACTGCCGACACACATGGACGTTGTCTGTGCAAACATCGAGTAAGATATCTTTTTGTACTTGAGGCAGAGGGTTTCTCTTTTGTCATCCTTTAATGTGACTTTGCTCTCTGCCATCAAGTTTTTTTTGTTTTTTTTTACATTTTAGATACAATTCTCATGGTATAACAAATCTTGTAGGAAGGACAAGAATCAGATAATTGTGTATCATCTGCAAATGACTGACTGGTAATAAAACGTTTTAAGATCAATACAGAACTGGGCTAAGGAGTGAGCCTTGTAGAACGCTTCACTGTAAATCATCACATTCTGAAGTAAAGTAATTAATTAGCAAAAGACAGATTGTTTTCTGTCATTGATGTAAGATTTGAAACATGTAAGTGTTGAATCTGAAATATTGTAAAGAGTCTCTCACCTATACAGAAGAATACCTTGGTCTAAAGTATCAAACGCAATAGACAAATCAAGGAGAATCAAAACAGACATATTACCTCTATCCTAAATAAGCAGATTGTCATTTGCTGCTCTGAGTGGTGTTGTCTTAGCACTATGGTATGGGCGGTAGGTGGAGTGAGAAGTGCAAAGCTAATCATTGGCTGTCAGATAACCAGAGGTTGTCTTTTCATGCAACACACTGTTCTGTACGCTCTCTGATCCAGTTTTGGTGAAGGCCATCATGGTTGCATTAACCTGCTGGAAAGTTGTGACACAATTTGAATGATGGATTCTAATCTCCGATAGATATATAAAACAATCACGCGACCACTTGAAGACGTGTGAACACACATCTCTGTCTCTGTCTGTCTCTCTGTCTCTCTGTCTCTTGTCTGTCTGTCCTCTCTCTCTCTCCCTCCCTTCCCTCCGTCTCTGTCTCTGTCTCTGACGCACAGCACACACACATACGTAAACACACGTGTACAAACCCACAACACACACATGCACACTTACTCACCCAAACACACACGCAAACCCCCCCACACACACACCCCCCACACACACAAAATACACACACATACCCAAACAGACACACAGACACACTCACAAACACACTCACACACACACACACACACGCACACACACTCTCTCTCACACACACGCACACACACACACAAACACACACACACACACACACACACACACACACACTGACGCATTCAACCCGTAAAATAGGGACATTCCACTTGACACTTTGCAAACAGGGGACTTTGCTGTACATGTACTTTTTTTTTATTATATGTGCCTCAGGAATGGAAGACGTTCATCCCAACGACAAGAACTTGTTGGTCAGACGGGACGTCATATTCCCTCTGGGTCTTCTCTCAGCGTCAACCATCTTCTTCGACGCAGAGAAGAATGACTTCAAGCATTTCTTTAACTGGCAACTGGGCCAAGAGCACCCCATGGCGGTGTTTCGGCAGTGTCTGGTGGCCATGGGCAGAAAGATCTTTGCTCTGCAAATGGACCTGAACGAGGTGGCGCTCATTTTCGCCTTGAACGTAGTCTGTCTGGGTAAGTGCAAGAGTTTGTTTTTTTTTAGTTACGTACGAGAAGAAATCCA
>JAPXFY010006547.1:0-2500 GCA_030674185.1 Monoplex corrugatus | reverse complement strand
TAGATAAGTCCTCCCTCCCCCCATTAAAACTGGCCTTCTTACTGTCCCATCTTAACATCATTGTTGTTCTGGTGGTGTCAGTATAGGATTAGAGAAGTTCCCCCATTAAAACTGGCCTTCTCACTGACCCATCTTAACATCATTGTTGTAATGGTGGTGTTAGTATAGGATTAGAGTAGGTCCCCCTTCCCCCACTTCCCTGGGATGGTTATCCCCGTCGGCCATATCACTTGAGGTGGGTAAAAACTGAACCAAATAAAAAAATTGGAGAGTCTGTGCCAATGGCTTACTTGATTGACATGAATGCTTAATGTTTTTGTTTTTAACGTTTACATATGTTTATTCATGTGTCTTGGAAATGCGTATAATATTTTTTATTCTACAGTTGTATTTCTCTATTACAGTTGAAGAATCGTACTTGTGACACCATCGTTTGTGGCTTTTCAGGTGTCCGGAAAATGAGTCCCACGCTTCGTATGGAGAGCTTGTTCCGGTTGATGCCGCGCATGCGCTTAATGGGGGTGTGGCACAGCAGCCTGATGAAGAACATGAAATTTGACATCAATCTGACCAAAATCAATCTAAACAACATTCAACTGACGGACGCTTAAATGAAATGAAATGAAAATAAAAGGATAAAAAGAAAATGAAAAACAAGGATGGTGAAACAACAAAACCGTAAAATGTGTGAGCATGTATACAAATGAGGCAGACACAAGTAAATCACTCATAAGGAAGATTAGGAAAAGACAAGCAACATTTATAGGCCATTTTATGAGGAAAGGGGATTTGGAGCACCTGGTCACAACGGGAAAGCTGGAGGGAAAGAGAGCACCGGGCAGACCCAGGGAGAGAATGCATGACGGACTTGCAGAGTGGCTGGGGATGAGGAGGGTGGGGGAGATGCTAGGGGCAACGAGAGATAGAGATGGTTGGAAGTCCATGGTCGCCAACGCCATGCGGCAGAGCACCTGATGATGATGATGATGATGATGATGATGATGATGATGATGATGATGATGATGATGATGATGATGTATACAAATCAATGACGCCTTTTTACACTGACGCTTTATGCCTGTCTTGTTTGTTCACTTTTCATGGCCCTGCATGTATTGTTCTGGTGTTAGAAGACCTTTTCTTTTACATACATACATACATACATACATACATACATACATACATGCATGCATACGTACATACATACATACATACATACATACATACATACATACATACATACATACATACATACATACATACATACATATTTGCAAATATATCAGGGAGAAGGGTGGTAGCTTGGTTCTGACGTTGGCCTGCCAACAACTAAACTCGAGGTTCCTGGGTTCGTTTCCCGCTGAGGCCTCAACTCTTGTCTTCAGTTTGACCAGAAAATCAAATTGAGCTTCAACTCCTTCGGAGAAGGACGAAAAAATAAGTTGGACGCGTGTGCCCTCTGAACTGCGCACGCTGAAAAAGTCTCACGTCAGATGAAAATTGTAAATACCAGAGCCTTCGCCCGGCTGCCTGGTATAAAATATTGGAGAGAGAGAGGTTCATTTCCCAGGTCCTTCCTCTTGAAGACCAGTCAGACTTTTTGCCTTTTGAATTCAAAATGGGTGGCAGGGAGAACAGCCCGAGCTTTGCACGGTAAAATCCACTGTGATAAAAAATGGATATGGATATGAAAATTATGTAACAAATTCGTATGAAAATGTTCATATGTTATCTTATATTTTGACTAGTTTGTGAGAGATTGAGGCATTAGTTTTTGATGCTACATTTAATGCTATTTTCAGGGATATGTCATGTTGCATTGTTTCCTACGTCCATGCAGTATGTGGGTGTTGTTTGTGTGGGTGGTTTTGGTGTTGGCTGTTGCTGCTGCTGTGTACAGATGACGTCCCTGTTCTGCAAAAAATCGTCAGAAATGTGCTACTGCTTGATCAATTTGATCTTGTTGTTTTTGTCTGTGTTTGTGATTGAGCTGTTGGTAGTGCTGGTTTTTTTTATCATGTTGTTATTGTCTGAGTGTGATTGAACTGTTGGTAGTGCTGATTTTTTATCATGTTGTTATTGTCTGTGTTTGTGATTGAGCTGTTGGTAGTGCTGGTTTTTTGATCATGTTGTTTTTGTCTGAGTGTGATTGAACTGTTGGTAGTGCTGATTTTTTATCATGTTGTTATTGTCTGTGTTGTGATTGAGCTGTGGTAGTGCTGGTTTTTTTGATCATGTTGTTATTGTCTGTGTTTGTGATTGAGCTGTTGGTAGTGCTGGTTTTTTTGATCATGTTGTTATTGTCTGTGTTTGTGATTGAGCTGTTGTAGTGCTGGTTTTTTTGATCATGTTGTTTTTGTCTGGTGTGTGATTGAACTGTTGGTAGTGCTGGTTTTCTGGTGGGCAGTGGCCAAGTGGTTAACCTTTGACTCCCGCATCCTGTCCACCGGCATTCTGCATTGTCAACCATGCTGGCAAAGCAAAAACTTATATCCTTTTG
>JAPXFY010006546.1:7500-10000 GCA_030674185.1 Monoplex corrugatus | reverse complement strand
GACAGAAAGAGACTTACGCACTCTGCTCTTCTTTTCGCATAGCTGCAAGCAGCAGTGCTAGCCAGCGGTGCAAGCTGAAAGTGAGAGGTGACAAGAACGCAGTCACTGGCCGACACACTAGACGCATCACATCTGCCTTTGAAACATGCATATATAAGGCAGATGTGATGCGTCTAGTGTGTCGGCTAGTGACTGCGTTCTTGTCACCTCTCACTTTCAGCCTGCACCGCTGGCTAGCACTGCTGCTTGCAGCTATGCGAAAAGAAGAGCAGAATGCATAAGTCTCTTTCTGTCAGTACATAGTCTCTCCATCAGCAAGCCCTACGTTATGCCTCCTCGAGGCGACATGCGGTAATTGAGCACCTCACGGACTCAGGCTAAATCTCGAGGGACTCGGAGGATGTCTGGTCTCCAGACGTGCGGCACACAGGCCCACCGGCGTGTGGATATGCCCTGGTGCCCACGAACCAGATCCCCAAGCTATGGGTAAATAGCTCCACTGCCTTGTGGACATCTCGGGAGAGAATAAGGCTAAGGGAGTTAACCCTGGAAAAAATCACCTTACTGCCTTGTAGGTTGTCGTGGGAACGACAAAGGCTAGCGGAGAGACCGTAAACAAACCAATGGAAGGCAAGGGGAAGCCACCATCGTATTCTCCCCAGGATATTCATGGATGGACAGAGAAAAGGAAAATGAAGATAACGACGTGAATAGGTTAGCTCCTATGGAGCACCTTCGTCCGGTAGGGACCATCATGTGGCGCAAGTGACACCAGACCGTCAGCATGCTACTGCGACCGACCTCAAAAATACCAAAATAGCAACATGGAACATCAAAAGGTAAATTAGACAACATCAAAATGGAAATGGAAAGGCTTAACATTAGTATTTTAGGACTAGCAGAAGTGAGATGGAAGGGGGCAGGCATGATAACATCAGGAGAGTATACAGTAATATACTCTGGTGGAAACTCACATGAAAGAGGTGTAGGCATCGTAATGGACAGGGACAAATCAAAAGCAGTCAAAGCATACTGGGCTTTGCCCGACAGAGTTGCGCTGGTTAAATTGTGTGGCAGGCCATTTGATATCAACATCATTCAGGTGTATGCACCAACATCTGCAAGTACTCAGGAAGACATCGACAACTTCTACGAAGTATTAGAGACGGCCAAGGCCCAATGTAAATCACTAGAACTTACAGTAATAATGGGAGATTTTAATGCTAAAGTGGGACAGGATAAGGTAGAGGATATAGTTGGATCTCATGGCCTTGGTACACAAAATGAAAGGGGAGGGAAACTTGTGGAGTGGGCACAGATGAATGAGTTCATAGTAGGAAACATCTGGTTTGAGCAGCCTAACAGACGAAAATGGACTTGGATGAGTCCAGGAGATAATACCAAAATCAGGTTGACTACATCCTGATTAATAAAATATTTAGAAATTCTTTACTGTCAGCAAAAACACTACCAGGCGCAGACTGCAACAGTGACCACAATCCTGTAGTGGGAAAGTTTAGGCTGAAATTAAGGAAAAGGAAACAGATCAAAAGCAACATCAAACTAAATCTTGGACTCTTAAAGACAGATGAAGTGATGAGTGAAAAATTGAATGTACATGTTCAAAACAAATTCAGAGCTCTGGAAGACGTTAGTGACAGTGAGGAACAATGGACAAAGTTGAGAAATTCGAAAAATGAAGCTTGTTAAGAAATCCCTGAAGTAGATAGAAAAGCAAAAAAGAACTGGATGACAAAAGAAAGTTTAGGTTTGATGGAGGAACGGAGGAAGGCAAAGAGAAACGAGGAGATATACAGGAAGATAAACAAAGAAATCAGGAATAGGTGCAATGAAGCTAAGGAAGCTTGGCTGAAAACAAAATGCAAAGAAATAGAAGACCGACACAAAACGGATCCTCAGGGTATGTACAGACGAATTGAAGAAATTGTCCACAGGAAAAATACATGCACATCAACTGGTTGCTTAAAATCGAAAGGTGGTACGCTTATCATGGAAAAAGACAAAATATTGGAAAGATTGGGAGAGTATATTAAAGACCTTTTTGAAGATGACAGAAACGAAGAACACATTATAAGAAAGAAATTTGAAGGACCACCCATAATGAAAGATGAAGTTAGAGCAGCATTGAAAAAGATGAAACCAGGAAAAGCCCCAGGACCAGACAACATTACTACAGAGATGATTGAAGCCCTGGAGGAATTTGTTATTGAAAAAATAACAGTCCTCCTAAATGAAATTTACGACACTGGAAAAATCCCAAAAGATATGTCAAAATCAATTTTCATTGCTCTTCCAAAGAAGACAGGGGCTATATAATGCGAACTCCATCGCACAATCAGTTTGATGAGTCATGTAACAAAAATCCTATTAAGAATAATCATGATGAAGATAAGGAATAGAATCAAAAGAGAAATAGCAGATGAACAGTGGATTTGTAGAAGGGAAAGGAAATATTAATGCCATATACTTCCTAAGAACT
>JAPXFY010006546.1:0-2500 GCA_030674185.1 Monoplex corrugatus | reverse complement strand
GGGGGGGGGGTTGAGTGAGGTTAGGATTTTATGCGGAGGAGAAAAGGTGAGTTTTGAGAGCGGACTTAAAGGAGACAAAAGTAGGTTGCTGACGGACTGAGAGAGGAAGTTTGTTCCAGGAGAGTGGACCAGAAACAGAGAAGGCTCGTGGACCATAGGTATTGAGCTTAGTGCGTGGAAAGCGAAAAGTCAGAGGATCGGAGGCAGAGCGGAGGGTACGTGAGGGAACATAGATCTCAAGTAGGCTTGACAGGTAATCGGGGGCTGCGTTATTGAGGCTTTTGTAGCACATGGTGTCTAGTTTGTACTGTATGCGCTTTGATACAGGGAGCCAGTGAAGTTGTGCCAGGAGAGGAGATATGTGGTCAGCTTTTTTCTTTTTGAGTACAAGGCGTACAGCATTGTTTTGAATGCGCTGTAGGATGTGAATGGTGGAGGCAGGAAGACCAGACAGGAGTGAATTGCAATAGTCAATGCGAGACATTATGAAGGAGAGAACGAGTTTTGCAGTTGTTTCGACAGAGAGATACTTCCTGATCAGCCTTATACGATGGAGATGATAGTAGCAGGATCTGGCAGTTTGAGTAACAAAGTTGTTCATGGAGAGGGTAGAGTCAATGCAGACACCAAGGTTTTTAGCTAAATCAGAAATTGGGACTGACGTGTTACATAATGGGAGAGAAAGAGGAGGCAGCTGAGAAAGTTTCTGACGGGTGCCAATGAGGATAGCTTCTGTTTTGTCGTCATTAAGCTGAAGTCTATCTACCTATCTATCTATCTATCTGTCTGTCTGTGTATGTATGTATGTATGTATTTATCTATCTATCTATCTGTCTGTCTGCCTGTCTGTCAATCTATCTATCTATCTATCTGTCTATATATATGTATATATGCATGTATGTATATGTATATGTATACATGTATATCTATATCTGTATGTATAGGTATATATGTATATATCTATGTTTCTATATGTCTATTTCTATATATCTATGTTTCTATATGTCTATTTCTATATCTACATCTGTATCTGTCTATGTCTATCTCTCTGTCTCTCTATCTTTTATCTATCTATCTATCTATCTATCTATTTATATATCTATCTGTCTGTCTGTCTATCTATCTGTCTGTCTATCAATCCATCTATCTATCTATCAATGTACGTATCTATCTATTTATCTATCTATTTATCTGTTTGTCCGCCTGTCTGTCCATCTATATCTATATCTACACCTATATTCAGATCTATATGTATGTCTTCATCTATCTATCTATCTATCTATCTATCTATCTATCTATCTATCTATCTGTCTGTCTGTCTATATATCTGTCTGTCTATCTATCTGTCTATCTATCTGTCTATCTATTCATTTATGTATCTGTCAGTATGTCTGTCTGTCTATCTGTCTATCTATCTATCTATCTAACTATATGCATATACTTATATATATGTGCATATATATATATATAATTATATATAGACGTGTGTGTTTGTGTGTGTGTCTGTGTGTGCATATGTTGTTGTATGTTTTTGTGCGTGCATATATATATACATATATATATATATATATATATATATATATAGATATAGATATATACATATATATACATATGTGCGCGCGTGTGCGTGTGTGCGCGCACACACGCGTGCACGCGCTGTTAGTATGCATGTGTATGTGCGTGCATTCGCGTGTGCACTGTTATTGCTGTGTGTGTGTTGTGTGTGTGTGTGTGTGTGTGTGTGTGTGTGTGTGTGTGTGTGTGTGTGTGTTGTGTGTTGTGTGTGTTGTGTGTGTGTGTGTGTGTGTTGTTTGTGTTGTGTGTGTGTGTGTGTGTGTGTGTGTGTGTGTGTGTGTGTTGTGTGTGTGTGTGTGTGTGTGTGTGTGTGTGTGTGTGTGTGTGTGTGTGTGTGTGTGTGTGTGTGTGTGTGTGTGTTGTGTGATCTGTCTAAGGACTCGTTACCAGAGAAAAGCTAATCCCACCTTGGTCACTAGTGGGGTGACCATCTCCAACACAACGGGTAGCAGGTGATGGCTGGCAGAAGGCGTCTAGGTAGGAAAGTTGACTGCAGAAGAAGCCAGGTTTGCCTGGACAAACAAATAAGCAGTCCCAGACCAGTCGCCGTGGTGTAGTGGTTAACGAAACGGACTGCTTGACTGGAAGGTTGTGGGTTCGAATCCCCATCAGTACCTTCAAAAATCATTGTGGAAATTTTCGGCTCTGACTGGCTCCTACCCAGAGTTGGGCGTGCTATGGGCTCGTTGGGAAGACTGGGACCACACGGTCGAGTCTCTTCCACTTCACGGATGCGTCATTGAGGGTGTTGCTCAAATCTTCTGACCAACAACGCAAGTGTCTGTATCTCTCGGGCCTGGTCGACGCTAGGCTATGTGATGACAGTAAACGTAGAATACAGCCCTGTCACGCAGTCTCAATCCTAGATGGAGCTCCATAGCATCATGACTATCATCCTCATCGACAGCATCGTGATCAGCACATT
>JAPXFY010006545.1:5000-7500 GCA_030674185.1 Monoplex corrugatus | reverse complement strand
ATTACAGTTTGTTCCATCGAATCTTGTGATTAATACAGTTCAAAATGAAGAAAATAATAATTTCTTTCCCATCGAATCTTTATGAAAACAGTTCAAATGTTCAAAATTAGCATAAACACTGTTGTGTGTTTCTCATTTTGTTTAGCAATATTTTCCTAAATCAAGAACTTGCCATCTGCAAATTAAAATTCTAATAACTCAAATAACCAAAGACATCCTTGTGGTCATCACGATCACTGAGAGTCCAAAAACTGGGTGTATGACTGGAAGCCCTGAAAGGTTGATTCCAAGTTGCTGCTGACAGTGTGTTGGCTGCCCATTGGCTGCATGTCAGGCGCAGGAGATGTCATCAAACGGGTGGATGTCAAATTCGGACGTTCCCTCATGGACTGCATGTCAAATGGTGTCGTCATTTGAGGGAAGCAGCACTGCATTTCCGCTTCATGTACGATGCTATGTATTTTGAACTTAACCTCGGCCCGTTTACGTGCAGGTAGCTTTCTGATTGTTCCGGCCATTGACTGAAGGAATAAATCCACATCATCTTGCTTTTCCTCTGTTTTCTCAGGAGTACGTGACTTCTTCTTCAAATACCGACATAAGGTGGCGTCCAAATCATCCTGAGTGCGCTTTTGTTTTCGCTTGGACGTGGACTGACTTGAGGAGGCAACACTGGTGTTCAATGGTGTAACTGGACGATCCTGTCGTGGCTGGAAGTCAGATATTTGACTTGCATCATCTTCTTCGTCAGTGAAGTTGTCTGGTTGCAATGGGTCCTCATCTGATCCCTCTGCTAAGTTGCTGCTGGTGGGTCTGTCACCCAAGTAGGGGGTTAGAAAGGACAGAGCTTTTGCGTACTTGTATTCCTTCACTGATTTAGCTGCATCCCCGCTCTGACATTTCAGCTTCCTTCGATATTTACAAAAGCCATCACGCACATTCTTCCAACGAGTTTCCACTTCTTTACCTGAAACAGAAATGCAGATCTCTATTAATTTTTTTATTTTTGCTTTCAGGTTCTTGACAACGGGGGATTCCTACCATACCATAGCATCGAGTTACCGTGTGGGGGTTGCCACAGTGGCGACAATCGTACGTGAAGTATGCGAGGCGATTTGGGTTCAACTACAACCAATTCATCTACCTCAGTCAACTGAAGAAATGTGGCGGCAAACTGAAAGTGGATTTCGTGAAAGATGGCAGTTCCCAAACTGCATTGGTGCTTTAGATGGAAAGCACGTATTGATTCAGGCGCCTCCCTGTTCAGGAAGTAAATACTTCAATTACAAAAAATCTTTCTCAATCGTTCTTCTGGCCCTCGTTGATTATCGGTATCGCTTTACATTTGTGGATATTGGTTCATATGGGTCAAACAGTGATTCTGGCATTTTCAAAAACACTGCATTGTTTTGAAAGATGGAAAACAAAACGCTTGCTATACCGGATGACAAACCATTGATCGTGGATGATCAACCCTGTCCTCATGTAATAGTAGGAGATGAAGGTTTCCCGCTCATGACCAATTTGATGCGCCCGTATCCAGGTTCTGATCTGAATGATGCAAAGCGAATATATAATTACAGATTATCGCGAGCAAGGAGAATCTCCGAAAACGCGTTTGGCATACTGGCAAATCGGTGGAGGATGTATCACAGAAAACTCTCTCTGTCACCTGAAAATGTGGACTGTGCTGTGAAAGCAACCATAGTTTTACATAACATGCTGTGTGGTGAACTTGATGAGGTCGGTGCACACAGGGCTGACGTTGAGACCATGACAACAGACATCCACGATGGTGTATTGAGGCCTTTCAGTCGAGAAGGACATCGACCCAGTAATGCAGCCATTGAGGTGCGAGAACATTTCAAAAACTACTTCGTCTCCCCAGCAGGAGCAGTCACATGGCAAATGGAAGCATGCTTTGGACATGCTAATTAGGACATAGACATGCACCCACGCCGGCAGAGGACGTTTTAAACAAAGTGTGACAACAGTCAATTTCCCCAAAGAAGATAATATCATTCACAGCTCTCTGTCTAGACGTTAATGACAAGAACAGATAGACAAACAGACAGACAGATTGCCTGTATTCATTCAGTGTTTATTGTACTTCCTGTGTATCAGATCTGTCAGTGCGGAACGCAGACTTTATCGTAATTCCATTTCTTTCAGATCTAAAATGGTGTCATTATGAAGACTGCTGACATGAAAGTTAAAACGTGTTTAATTAACGAAGTGACTATTCGTAGTACTTGATCTAGATCTAAGTACTACGAATAGGGAAAAACATGCGAAGTGACTATTCGTAGTACTAGATCTAGATCTGGATTAGATCTAGATCTTCTAGATCTAGAATCGGGAGGATTTAGGGTTAGGGTTAGAATCTAGTGATTAGGGTTTGGTTTTAGGGTTAGGGTGGTGTTTTAGGTGATAGGTTAGGGTTTCTAGGGTTAGGGTTTGGGATATCTTCTAATCTATAAGTACTACGAATAGGGAAAAA
>JAPXFY010006545.1:0-2500 GCA_030674185.1 Monoplex corrugatus | reverse complement strand
TTAGTTTAGTTTAGTTTAGTTTATTTAGTTTAGTTTAGTTTAGTTATGTAGTTAGTTAGTTTGTAGTTTAGTTAGTTTATTTAGTTTAGTTTAGTTTAGTTTTATTTAGATAGTTTTTTTAGTTTAGTTTATTTTAGTTTAGTTTAGTTTAGTTAGTTTAGTTAGTTTGTTTGTTAGTTATTAGTTTAGTTAGTAATTAGTTTAGTTTTTAGTTTAGTTTATGTTTTAGTTTAGTTATAATTTAGTTTAGTTTAGTTAGTTTAGTTTAGTTATTAGTTTATTAGTTTAGTTTAGTTTAGTTTTAGTTTAGTTTAGTTTAGTTTTAGTTTAGTTATTTAGTTTTAGTTTATGATCATAGAATAGTTAATTTAGAGAGTTCATTTTTGGTCCCTGTTTACCGACTGGACGGGCGACACAAAGTTTTTAGTCCTATTTTTGTTATCCATTGTTAGTTTTATGGTGTGTCTGTGATCGTCATTCCCGCTGGAGAAAAAATCGAAAAACTTGCTCTTTTTTTTCTTGTTGTGTTTGAATACGACTTTTGGGTTTTTTTTGTTTAGTTTAGTTTAGTTTGTTTAGTTTAGTTTAATGTACGTTATATACATGCATTTAGTTTAGTTTAGTTTACATTCATTACGTTTAGTTAAGTTTAGTTTAGTTTATTTTGTTTTTAGTTTAGTTTAGTTTAGTTTTAGTTTAGTTTAGTTAGTTTAGTTTAGTTTTAGTTTAGTTAGTTATGTTTAGTTTAGTTTAGTTTAGTTTAGTTTAGTTTTAGTTTAGTTTATTTTAGTTTATTTTATTTTTAGTGTAGTTAATTTTGAGTTTAGTTTTAGTTTAGTTGATTTAGTTTAGTTGAGTTTAGTTGAGTTTAGTTTACTTTACTTGAGTTGAGTATAGTTTAGTATAGTTTAGTTTAGTTTAGTTTAATTTATTTAGTTTAGTTTAGTTTAGTTTAGTTTAGTTTAGTTTAGTTTAGTTTAGTTTGTTTAGTTTAGTTTAGTTAGTTAGTTTATTTAGGTTAGTTTAGTTAGTTTAGTTTTAGTTTAGTTTAGTTTAGTTTAGTTTAGTTTAGTTTAGTTTACATTCATTTCGTTTAGTTTAGTTTAGTTTAGATTAATTTAATTTTTGTTTAGTTTAGTTTAGTTTAATTTAGTTTACTTTAGTTTAGTTATTTAGTTTAGTTTAGTTTAGTTTAGTTTAATTTAGTTTAGTTAGTTTAGTTTTGTTTAGTTTAGTTGAGTTTAGTTGATTTTAGTTGAGTTTATTTTAATTTAGTTATTTTAGATTAGTTCAGTTTAGTTTAGTTTGGTTTATTTTATTTGCTTAGTTTTGTTTTTTTTTGTAGTTTAGTTTTGTTTTAGTTTAGATAGTATTTATTTAGTTAGTTATATTTTTGTTTAGTTAGTTTATTGAGTTTAGTTTAGTTTAGTTTAGTTATGTTTAGTTTAGTTTGTTGTTTAGTTTAGTTTAGTTTAGTTAGTTTGTGTTTAGTTTAGTTTAGTTTGATTTAGTTTAGTTTGTAGTTATTTAGTTTGTTTAGTTAGTTAGTTTAGTTTAGTTTAGTTTATTTGTTTAGTTTATTGATCATAGAATAGTTAAGTTTAGTGAGTTCTTTTGTCTCTTTTTACGATTGGACGGGGCGAACAAAGTTTTTAGTCCTATTTTTAGTTATCCATTTGTTAGTTTTATGTTGTCTGTATCGTAGCATTCGCCTTAGCAAATATCTACAAAATTTGCTTTTTTTTGTCTTGTTTGTTTGATACGTTTAGTGTGGTTTTTTGTTGTTTGTTTAGTTTAGTTTAGTTTAGTTTAAGTAGTTTAGTAGTCATTTATTTTAGTTTAGTTTAGTTCATTTAGTTTAGTTTAGTTGTTTGTTTAGTTTAGTTTAGTTTAGTTTAGTTTAGTTAGTTTAGTTTAGTTTAGTTTATTTAGTTTAGTTTAGTTTTAGTTTAGTTTTGTTAGTTTAGTTTAGTTTAGTTTAGTTTAGTTAGTTTAGTTTAGTTTAGTTTAGTTTAGTTTAGTGTTTAGTTTAGTTTAGTTTAGTTTAGTTGTTAGTTAGTTAGTTTAGTTTGTTTAGTTTGTTATTATTAGTTTGTTTAGTTATTTAGTTTAGTTTAGTTTAGTTTAGTTTAATTTATTTAGTTTATTTAGTTTAGTTTATTTAGTTTAGTTTAGTTTAGTTTTTTGTTTAGTTTAGTTTGTTGTTGATTTGTTTATTTAGTTAGTTTTAGTTTAGTTTAGTTTAGTTTAGTTTATTTGTTTAGTTTAGTTTAGTTTAGTTTATTTAGTTTAGTTTGATTTAGTTTGTTAGTTAGTTTTTTAGTTTAGTTTAGTTTTTAGTTTAGTTAGTTTGTTTAGTTTAGTTATATTTAGTTATTTAGTTTAGTTTAGTTTAGTTTTAGTTTAGTTTTTAGTTTGAGTGTACGTTAGTTTAGTTATTAGTTTTTAGTTTAGTTTAGTTGTTAGTTTAGTATTGTTTTGTATTGTTCGTTAGTATAAT
>JAPXFY010006544.1:0-12482 GCA_030674185.1 Monoplex corrugatus | reverse complement strand
AAATATTGTGAATACATAGTGAAGAGAAGAGGGCCCAGAACACACACACACACACACACACACACACACACACACACACACACATGGACAGCAAAGAAAATAAACAAGACGTTTGAACGTGTCGAAAATTTTGAGATTTTACAGTGATCTACTTAATAAACATGGCCTCCTCTACAAAGCCTCTTCTACGATAACATCGACACAGTCAATATACAACGATCTCTCCTTCTCTCTAACTCAATGCCATGACGGAAAAGGCGATCTCCGGGTAAGAAAAACTTTTCTTTTCACTAGTTTTCGTGTTTTTGTCTACGCCAGACGTATCTTTGGCAAAATTTGTTTACAGAATAAAACCGAAAAAGAAAGACACTTCTTGAGACTTCAGATAATTTCCCTGACTCATTTAGGCCATAGCCCTTCATAACTGGGTGTGAAATACAAGATCAAATTTCAGCCCAAAATTTGACAAAATCTCACAAATATCCTTTGTGGAAAACATTCAGACATTCACAGATAAGCATACATGCAGGTAATCTACTAATAAAAGAATACAAACATATATTGACGTCTTTGAACTATAACTTACCTTTTAAAAGGTTTGTATAAAACAATGCCAAGTTTCTAATTATTTGTTCAACTGTTTCCGAGAGAAGTTGAGGAGTTTCCACTATGTTTGTGGAATTACTTTTCTTCGATCAGGACATCGCCAAACAAAAAACACTCCGTCCTTAATGTTATAGTTGCATAAATTACGTGCCATATCATTTATAATTGTTGCTGTATATCGCTTGAAAAAATCATGGTTTAACACATCTGCATTTCCCCAGTGCTTGCATAAATAAGACTGAATTTCAAAGTGTTAAGTTTGATTTTTTTAGACATCCGGTCCCTTAGCTAATTTCTGATAATAATCATCTAAATATGATACTATATAAATGACATACCACCGACGCAAAAATGCACCCTCTATTAAGCAGTACTTTAGCTTTGATTTGATTTTGAAGACAATGGGGCAAAAACGATATTAGGACAATATCATCTGCAAATAGCAGCAGAAATATCTTCTCAAGACCTGGAAGTAGTTTGATCCCATCATCATCATCATCATCATCATCATCAGGTGCCTTGCTGCATAGTGTTGGCGATCATGGACTTCCATCTGTCTCTATCTCTTGTTGCCTCAAGCATCTCCTCTACCGTCTTTGTCTTCAGCCACTCTGCAAATCCGTCTAGTATCTTCTCCTTAATCTCCCTGGTGCTCTCTTCCCCTCCAGCTTTCCCGTCGTGACCAGGTGCTACAATTCCCCCCTCCTCATAAAATGGCCTACAAATGTTGCCTGTCTTTTCCTAATCTTCCTTATGAATGATCTTCTTGTGTCTGCCTCCGTCAAGACTGTCTTGTTTGTTTTCTTTGCTGTCCATGGAACTCTCAACTTTCTTCTTAAAAACCACATCTCAGCTGCCTCAATCTTGTTCTGGCTTTGCTTGTTGACTGTCAACGCTTCACAACCGTATAATAGTGTTGGTTCTATATAACATTCGAGAACTCTCTTCCTGATGTTAATTGATAGGCATTTGTTGGTAAGAATGCTTTTCATCTCTAGAATGCTGTTTTGGCTTGGCCAATTCTGCTGGCTATTTCATATGTGCATCTGCCGTCTGGTGAAATGATCGTTCCCAGTTATTTAAACTTATCAACCTGTTTCAAGGTTGTGCTGTTTGCTGTTATTTTGCATGAGGGGATTTCATGTTTTTTACTGATCACCATGACTTCAGTCTTCCTGCTGTTTAGTTCCAACCTTTTACCTTTGCTTTCTGTTTCTAGTATATTCAAAAGTTTTGTAGGTCCCTTTCATTTTCTGCAACCAGCACGGTGTCGTCTGCGTATCGAATGTTGTTTATCTTTTTTCCTCCAACCTTTAATCCAGGGTCTTCCTCTGGGCTTCTCATGACGTTTTCGCTGTAAAGTGAAAACAGATTTGGTGACAAAACGCAACCCTCTCTGACTCCTCTTTTGATGTTTTGGAAAGAGCTTATATCGTTTTCTATTCTCATTGCAGCTGTTTGTTCCCAATACATATTTCTGATTATTCGTAGATTTTTTCCACCAATATTGAGTCTTTCTAGTTGGTTGATCAATTCTTTATGTCTTAACCGATCGAAAGCCTTGGTACATGTATAATCAACAAAGCATAAATATAAATCCTCATTCATCTCGATTGACCTCTCTATCATAGTTCTCAGGATACATTGATAGTTCCTTTCCCTTCTACAAATCCACACTGTTCAATTGCTATTGCTCTTTTGATTCTATTCCTTGTCCTCATCATGATTATTTTGAATAGGAGTTTTGTTACATGACTCATCAAACTGATTGTGCGATGGAGTTCACATTCTATAGCCCCTGTCGTTTTTGGAAGTGCAATGAAAATTGATTTTGACATAGCTTTGGGTTTTTTTCCAGTGTCGTAAATTTCATTTACGAGGACTGTTATTTTTTCAATACTAAATTCGTCCACGGCTTCAATCATCTCTGTAGTAATGTTATGTGGTCGTGGGGCTTTTCCTGGTTTCATCGTTTTCAGTGCTGCTCTAACTTCATCTTTCATTATGGGTAGTCCTTCAAAGTTCTTTCTTATAATGTGTTCTTCGTTTCTGTCATCTTCAAAAAGGTCTTTAATGTACTCTCCCCATCTTTCTAGTATTTTGTCTTTTTCCATGATAAGCGTACCATCTTTCGATTTTAAGCAACCAGTTGATGTGCATGTCTTTTTCCTGTGGACAATTTATTCAATTCGTCTGTACATACCCTGAGGATCCGTTTTGTGTCTGTGTTCTATTTGTTTGCATTTTGTTTTCAGCCAAGCTTCCTTAGCTTCATTGCACCAATACCTGATTTCTTTGTTTATCTTCCTGTTTATCTCCTCGTTTCTCTTTGCCTTTCTCCGTTCCTCCATCAAGCCTAAACTTTCTTTTGTCATCCAGTTCTTTCTGCTTTTCTATCTACTTCAGGGATTTCTTCACAGCTTCATTTATCGAATTTTTCAACTTTGTCCATTGTTCCTCACTGTCACCAACGTCTTCCAGAGAACTGAATTTGTTTTGAACATGTACGTTAAATTTTTTACGTATCACTTCGTCTGTCTTCAAGTGTGACTGCCGCGTTCAAGCAAACAGGAACCCCAAAACAAAAAAAAACACACGAAAGAAGAATATGAACGCGTATTTGATACAACAAAACAAGACAGGCTCAAATGTTTGGCCAACTGGCTTTTGTCAAGCGTAAGATTACAAACAAACAAACATTGGATACAAAACAATTTGAGAAAAAGACTGAAACTTCCCTGCTGCTGTCTTCAATTTCTCTCTGTTGTTGTGAGCTGCGTGCTTGCCATCCGTACATATTTGTTCGTCGTGTATTTGAGTTAGTGGCTGACTGTAACTTATGACATGTTGTGAGTGCAATAGTACTGACCCTATCTATTGATTTTGTTGTTGTCGTCGTTGTGGTGTGGTGGTGGTGGTAGTGGTAGTGGTGGTGGTGGTGGTGGTGATGTTGGTTTGTGAGGCTCACAATATGGAAACATAGGGGATCTTCCAGGAATCTGGCTTTTGTCTTCTGGGATGAGGGTGTAAGATTTCGTACAGCATCACCTGAGGAACGGCCATCTTGATTTGTAGCGCGACCATAAGGACTTCTCAAGGCCTCTACCTAGTTTTCTAGATGGGGTACTACTGGAATATCGTTTTCCTACGTCTGTCTTTGGGGAATGCTCTGTTCTTTTCGAGAGGCTTTCTGACTGTACATGTATGTTTCAACAGATCTGGTGTTTTATGTTAGGAATCTGTGGTCGTTGTCTGGTCTGTTTCGTGCTGTTGGCGAGAGAGAGAACGAGAAGGAGACTTCAGACTTCAGATATTTTTTTCAAAAAGGCCGTCAGCCCCTACTGATGGGATGCCGCAAGTGCGTTCAGAGTTACTTACTATATCAGAGAACAAGATCAACTACATCAACAAAATAGCAGTTACATATTAAGGCATCGCAAATTCACTTATTGTAATGCTCTAAGTAAAAAAAAGTGAAATTCTTAGCAAAATCATAGCGAGTTGAGCTTAATAATAAACACAATTTAAACATGTTTGGATTTATGTGGTATTTTTGAGGGATAAATCGAACATCATCGAAAGCTGGACAGCAGAGACCAAAGTATATCTCCTCTTCTTTCGCATGCATGCATAGAAGACACACCAGATCGGATTTTTACATTGCTTGTACCTCAACTAATTTACATTCAAAGTTGACACATCATCATCATCATCGTCATCATATGCCCTGCCACGTGGCAAACATGGCCCTCCATACGAATATATCCTTTGTAGCTGCAAGTACATCTCCACCCTCTCTGTTTTCGTCCACTCTGCAAGTCTGCCTGGTGTCATTTTCCCCTTCAGCTTTTCTGTTGTTACTAGGTGCTCTAATTCATCTTGTCTGATAAAATGTTCTAGAAACGTTGCTTGTCTTTTCCTAATCTTCTTCATCAATGTTCTTCTTGTGTCTGTCTCCTTCAAGACTGTCTCGTTTGTTTTCTTTGCTGTCCATGGAACGCAATATTAAAGTTGACACACCAAACTCAAGTTTCGGAATTGCTCTTTTCAAATGAATGCCCAAATCAAGGCCAATATAAGGCTTCATGATGCAGGAATTCACGAAAGACCGATAAAAACAGTACCTTGCGCTCGTCTGTATATGTTCATTCCACTTTTGCCGTCCGCAGTCAGTTAACCTTCGTTGAAAAGTATGAATAAACTCAACATGATTTCCAGCATCTTGAATAATAAATATCACTAAAAGCCACATTCACTAAAGCATTTACACACACCACACTTGTTGCCCATTTCTTCTTTCCTCTCAGATGTAAATCAAAACGCATATTATATGATTTTTTTGTTTTGAAAATCTGTGCGCAAAGGAAGAAAGAGAGAGGGGGAAGAAGGAGAAGAAGAAGAGAGAAAGAGACAGAAAAAGAAGAGAGAGAGAGAGAGAGAGAGAGAGAGAGAGAGAGAGGAGTCTTCAGACTCCATATGATTTATTCATACAGGCCACAACTTCTTAGAAGGGGCATGCACATAATTATGCATTCTCACAATCTTATTAACATTAACTAGACAAAAACAATATTTCTAAAGTGAAATGTTTTGTACAAGTGCATGACAAATAAGTGGAAAGAATGTAAGATACAGAAAGAGAGAGAGAGGGGGGGAGACAGAGAGAGAGAGAGAGAGACTGAGACAGAGACAGAGACAGAGAGACAGAGACAGAGACAGAGACAGAACAGAGACAGAGAGACACAGAGAGTGACAGAGAGACAGAGACAAAGACTGAGAGAGAGACAGACAGACAGAGAGTGAGAGAAACACAGAGAGACAGAGACAGAGAGACAGACAGACAGACAGACAGAAAGAGAGAGACAGAGAGAGTGAGAGAGAGACACAGAGAGAGCGTGAGAGAGACAGAGAGAGAGAGAGACAGACAGAAAGAAACAGACAGACAGACAGACAGAGAAACAGACAGACAGACAGAGAGAGCCAAGTTTTGACCTGACAAAACACAATTGCACCTTGCCACGTTTTGCCAGTTACGCCAGATCCGCACACTTCAAAAAGCGTCATGTAGCAATTTGAGCCTTATATTTTATTCAACAAAATGAAACTTGATATTTGCACAACTATTGACATAAAAATCTTTATCGTTACAATAAACGTAGCATCACCGTTGTGAATAAAGGATTTAGGAAATTGTCCTTTTTCTGGAATTAGATGTTGACCATTCTCACGATTCTTACTGAAGTAGCAGCAATGTCTCCCAGAGGATCGCTGATTTTTAGAATGGTTTCTGCTACTGCACAGTCGTTACGATTCCAAAAGAAAAGTAACTGAAACAAACACACATACACACACACACACACACACTCTCTCTCTCTCTCTCTTTCTCTCTCCTCTCTTTCCTCTCTCCTTTCTCTTTCTTTTGTCTGTCTTTGAGTCTCTGTCTCTCTCTGTTTGTCTGTGTGTGTGTGTGTGTGTGTGTGTGTGTGTGTGTGTGTGGTGTGTGTGTGTGTGTGTGTGTGTGTGTGTGTGTGTCAGTGTGTGATGAAATATATGAATCCGTACAGATAAACAGCTGTGAAAAGCTTACACATTTTGTGACATGCACAGACACGCTAACACCACGCACACACACAACACACACACACACACACACACACACACACACACATACACACACATACAAAACACACACACACACACATCACACACACACAACACATTCTCCTCCTATATAATATCAAATTTTAATAGGGAGATTTTTAAAGGGTGACAATGTTCGTGAACTATTTAAATTAAAGATAAAAACGACAGTGTTGCAGTCATCATCCGTGTCTTGTTTGTCTGGCTGGCCCGCTCGCTCTATATATTCATACCTCTCACACAACATAACAACAGACACACACACACAGACACACACAGACACACACACAGCACACACACACACACACACACACACACACAGCACACACACAGTAACACTACACACACACACACATCTCTCTCACACACACACACACTCACAATAACACTAACACACACTACACACACACACACACACACACGCACACTAGCACACCAGCACACACTCATACACACACACCAGCACACACACACATACACACACCAGCACACACACACACACACACAACACACACACACGCTAATACTACACACACATCGCTCAAACTCACACACTCGCTCAACACTAACACACACACATTCGCTCATACACTAACACACGCACACACACACACACACACACACACACACACACACACACTACACACAATTTAACACATGAACATACTAACACGTTCAAAGGTAGAAAGAAACTCTAGGGAGAGCTAGACAACAGAAGGTCTTCAGAGAAGTAACCCCCTTTAGACAAGTGTTTCGGCCCTGAATTCCTTACACTCTCGGGGGCCGGGCCACATCCAGGTCATGACTCCTGGATGCCCTTCTGCTGTTGTCTATTTTTTTTTTTTTCCCACGCCGGGGATCGAACCTGGGCGATTCTGCGCTTCAGAACTGCGGTACGCGGTTTTACCAATGTGCTAACGGGGCACACATCATCTGTAGGGAATTTAATCCTTATGAAGTTCACTTTTTTCGTTCCTCCTTGCCCAGATCCAGCTTGAGCTCCTTTCTGCTGCCTCTGCCATCGCTTTAAGGGCTCTAGTCCTCTTCTTCCCAGAAATGGCGAGTTGTTTCATGAGATCATAAGCGGAGGTGCCCACAAACCCTCTTACCCCGACCTCTATGGCGAAGATTTTGACCCGCAGACCTGCTTTCTTCAGGGTGCTGGCAAGACCGGCGTATTTTTCGGTCTTGTAGATATGTGCTTCTTCCATTCTGCTTTCGTATGGCACAGTGAGTTCTATCAGAATCACTTGTTTCGAGGAGTCAGAGTGGAGAGCGATGTCTGGTCTCATGCCTGTCTTGCTGATGACATCTGGGTAATTTCTCCACTCTGGGAGGTCTGCTGTACACTCCCAGTCGACTGCTCCATCCAGAAGACCCTTTGGCAATGTGCTGGTTGTCATAGCCCTTTCGGGCCAGACCTGTTTCCCTCCTGCTTTGTAGAACGTTGTCATAGCAATTGGTGCGTTTGGGGTCATGGTTTTTTCGCTAACCACATCTGTGATCACTTTCAGAACTTGGTTGTGCCTCCATGTATACCTTCCTTGGGCTAGCGCTACTTTGCAAGAGCTTAGGACATGTTCCACTGTTTGTTTCTTCTGACAGAGCGGACATGCTGGGTCGTCTGCTTTCCCCCATTTCACTAAGTTTGCATTCGAGGGGAGCAGGTCATATACAGATCTGAGGAGGAAGCTTATCCTTAGAGGAGCCATGTGCCACATATCGTTCCAGCTGAGACTTCTTTGGAGTGCACTGTCCCATGTTGTCCATTGCCCCTGTTGACCTTGTTGGACTGCCTTCTGCACTCTTTTGACATCTTCTTCTTCCTTCAACTCCTGTATGATCATGTCTCTTTTTTCCTTCCCTTTGGCTTTGGACCACCACTGCATTTTTGTTGCTCCCAGTCCCTGTCTGTTGGTTTGCGTGTGTCCAATTATTTCTTTGATGCTGAGGTTTCTCTTGGCATTGTTTACAGCCTCTTGGACTTTCCACTTTCTGCCAGTTCTCAGCTTTGGATGAACTGCTCTCACGATATTGTCCTCCGATTCCTCCAGCATGCTCAACAGTCTTGCTTTTCCAACTTTGTATTCCTCCACTATGGATTTCAGAGGTAGCTTCAGCATTGCTTGACGACAGTAGAATGCAACATCAGTGAGACCAGGTGGGACACCGAGCCATTTTCTTGTGTATTTGTTGATTTTGGCTTCCATTGCTTCCACTGTGCTGGTGCAAATGTCATAGATTAGCAGTGGCCACAGCAGCTTTGGTATCAGCATGAACTGTAGACACCAGACTTTGTATTTGCCTGGCAGTCCGCAGTTATCTATTTTCTTCAGGCCTTCTTCTGCTGTTTGCTTGGTTTCACATCCCCTTTGTGTGTCTTTCAGGGAGTCATCATACCATCTTCCGAGACTTTTTACTGGCTCTTCTGTGACAGTGGGGATGGCTTGGTTGGCTACCATGAATTTGACTGAATCTGCCACTTTTCCTTTTCGCAGTGAGAGACTTCGGGATTTCTTAGGTTTGAACCTCATTCTTGAAGAGGCCACCAGCTCATCCAGCTGCTTTAAGATTTGGTGTGTCTCTTCCTCATCCGTGGACAAGACTGTTGTGTCATCCATGAAAGCTTTCAGAGGAGGCATCTGGTATCCATCTCCCAGATTCACTGGACCTGAACTCTTCATTGCAGCTTTCAAGATGACTTCCATTGCCAACACGAACAGTATGGGAGAGATTGCACAGCCCATTGCAATGCCCACCTCTAGGTCTATCCAGTCCGTGGTGTATTCTTTGGTAGAGAACCGCATTGAGAACCCTTGGAAATACTTCCTCAGCATTGTTCGGATGTTTTCTGGGATGTGATACATTTCAAGAGCCAGCTGGATCATATCGTGTGGAACTGATCCATATGCATTCGCCAGATCAAGCCAAACTACGTCAATGTCTCTCTTCTCTGTTCTTGCTTTTTGGATGGCATCCCAAATCAACGTGGCATGTTCCAAGCATCCAGGCATTCCTGGTATGCCTCCCTTTTGGACTGACATATCCAGATACTTGTTTTCAGTCAGGTATTTTGTCAATCTTGCTGCCATAACAGAGAAGAAGATTTTCCCCTCGACGTTCAGAAGTGATATTGGCCTGAACTGATTGATGCTGCTGGAGTTCTGCTCCTTCGGAATGTACACTCCTTCAGCTCTCATCCATTGGTCGCTGATCTTCTGGTTCCTCCATGCTGATCGAATCATCTTGTGGAGCCACTCGAGCACTTTTGGGCATTTCTTGTAGAGCAGGTATGGTATTCCGTTTGGTCCAGGTGCTGACTTGGCTCTGGCTTTCTTTACTACGTTCTTCACTTCATCCAGTGTTGGTGGTTTGTTATTGAATTTTCCTTCTGGCGCTGCAGGCCAAACCAGATTTTGGATTTCAAGTGGTGCTTCGCGCTGAGAATCGGAATATGTTTCCCTGAGATGCTGCTCTAGGGTTTCCTTGCCCACTGTGAGAGTCCCTGATTTGGGTTGTTCAAACAGCTTTCTTGCAAAGTCAAAGGGATCTTTGAAGAAACGATCTTGAGTCTTCTTCTTTTTGCTCTTTCTTCGCCTTGCTGATTCCACTTTGCTGAGAGCATTGTGTTTGGCCTTCAGATCTTTCCAGAGTTCCAGGAGCCCTTGCTTCTCGAATTCTGAGGCAGTTTTCATTCGCTTTTTAAGCTTCCTTTTCTCCCTCCGGATGCTCTCCATCTGTTGCTGTCTTCTGGATTTCTGGGGAGGCGTTTTTGTCTTTGGCTGCTTCACTCCATAAGTGTCCCTGCAGATAGAGTATATGATGTCTCCGTATGTGTCAAGTTTGTGTTCCAGCGTACTGTTCCCTATTAGCGCATTCAGCTTAAGGACAAGTTCCTCATCTAATTTCTCCCATTGTTCTTTTGCACCGGCAGGCGGCAAATTGAGTTTTCCACGTTTGGCGTTAAGAGCTTGTGCAAAATCCGCATCAGAACCGTCAGCGTGGATGTCCTTGGCACTATGGTTTAATTCCTGGCCTTGGTCATCCAACGTCTCACCTGCTATCGCAGTGCGCTGCTGCTGGTTCGTATGTGTCTTCAAACAGCCCATTTTTGTCAAACAATATAACCTACCCTTGCTGGAAATGTAGCCACAGCTGCAAAGCCAAGAAGCCTTTCCACATTCTCACTTTCTCTGATCAGATGAGCCTGCTTGGCCAGCGCTGCTGCAAATTGCTCTTCGTTCAAACCTGTACCCAACAAAGCATATTCTGAGTTTGGAGTTCGTTTGGGGCTTGTTCAAGAGGGGGTGGGGGTAGGAGGGTTCATCGCACTCGGACAATTCTAAATGCGACCCACCCACATCTACCAGAATATATCTGGCAGATTTCTTGAGCTTGCGCATAACCCTGTGTGCTGGCAAGGTCTTGAAACGGGGGAGTGGGGAGAAGAACCATGAAATGCAACCTTATGCACTTGCAAGGTTTTGAAATTGTGAAGGGGAGGGGGGGGGGAAGAATGAACCTATGGAAACATCAAAAAAAAAAAAAAAAGGAAACGAAAAACAAAATATAAAGAAAGTGAACAAAAAGATGATACAAACTAAACAATACAAGTGTTATATACACAACAAAACCAGCAACAGCAACAGCCATAGTGAGAAACAGGAATACAACTACAACAACAGTAACGCATTAACAACAACATGACAAAGAAGATATAAAGTCCGTCCCATAACCATGAAGTTGTAGGGGAGTGAGGTGGTAGCGACCTCAGCTTTTCTTAGGGCCATCGTTAACGAGCGTAGTGCTCATCTCTTCTCCTTCACTGCTCTACTTTTCCTATCTTTGAAGAAATTCAGGCACTCGTTCACAGCTGGGTGGACTGGAGGCTCCTTGTACATATCTATAAAGCTCCATAGTCGTGATTTACACGGGTGCAAACTAATACATACAGACTAAAAAAGAGTGTTGTACCTCTGTTTCAAGCAGTCTTCAACATCAAGTTGGATGGAAACAAAATATTAATAGTAGCCTCTTGGTAAACATCATAGAAACAGCAATAACGATAAAATAAGTTCCATCACCCCCACCATTATCACTTCCTCCGTCCCCCACCCACCCGGCATCAAACAATCAGTACCACCATCACCACCACCACCACTATCTCTACCACCACCACCCACCCACCCAGCATCAAACATCATCATCACCACCACCACTATCTCTACCTATCCACCACCCACCCACCCAGCACCAAACATCAACACCACCATCACCACCACCACCACTATCTCTACCACCAACACCCACCCACCCAGCGTCAAACATCATCATCACCACCACCACTATCTCTACCTCCACCACCCACCCAGCACCAAACATCAACACCACCATCACCACCACCACTATCTCTACCTCCACCACCCACCCACCCAGCATCAAACATAATCATCACCACCACCACTATCTCTACCTCCACCACCCACCCACCCACCCACCCAGCACCAAACATCAACACCACCATCACCACCACCACCACTAACTCTACCTCCACCACCCACACACCCACCCAGCATCAAACATCAACACCACCATCACCACACCACCACACCACCACTATCTCTACCTCCACCATCACCCACCATCCAGCACCAAACATCATCATCACCACCACCACTATCTCTACCTCCACCACCCACCCACCCACCCAGCACCAAACATCATCATCACCACCACTATCTCTACCTCCACCATCACCCACCACCCAGCACCAAACATCATCATCACCACCACCACTATCTCTACCTCCACCATCACCCACCACCCAGCACCAAACATCATCATCACCACCACCACTATCTCTACCTCCACCACCCACCCACCCACCCAGCACCAAACATCAACACCACCGTAACCACCACCACCACTAGCTCTACCTCCACCACCCACCCACATACCCAGCACCAAACATCAACATCACCATCACCACCACCGAATGTATTTGTCTACTGACCTGGTGCGAACAAAATTCTCTCTATGAGAACAAGATCTTTATCAGGCAGATCGACCATACGTGGTGAAGGGAAGTTAACGCCGACCTGGCCCAAGAACTGACTGAGAGCTTCTATGGGAAAGGTCTCCATGTTGACTGAGGCATCTTCAGGCAGAGTGAGGGCTTTGAGAGCATCACTCTGGTCATTCTCCACCACTGCAAGTAAGCAGTTGCTGCTCGTTTG
>JAPXFY010006543.1:0-10000 GCA_030674185.1 Monoplex corrugatus | reverse complement strand
ATACACAATACTTAACAGGAAAAAAAATTAAAGAAAAATTAAGTACACATATCAATGCATTCGCGCACATAATCTAAGGACATGCCCCTGGCGTTGACCACTCCATCCAATTTATCACACAGGGGATTTTAAAAAAATACCTGAATATAAATTTAAACATAACTAAGAACATTAAAACATCTATAAAAAAAAAAAAAAAAGGCTCAAATTAACTAAAATTGCTCCGCATATCTCATTTCCCAAGAGCCAAAATGCACTCAATAATGTATCCAATGATCAATCCTAAGAGAAAGTACGTAAGACTTTATCGAACACATGCAGGTGAATGGACCAGCCAAGCAGAAAATGATAGGAAGAAATGACAGAAAATAAGGGAGCAAGGCAGAAACAAAGAGAATGGCAGAAAAAAGGACAATGATCTGTTCAGGCAAGGAACTATCCATGAAGGTTCAGCTGTAAAGAAAAAAACATAAAAACAAAAGCATAGAAATGTGTAAATATTTTGCTAAAACTCATGAATATGTAATTCTGTCTGTGACCCGTTTATTTCAAATGTTCTTAATATTTAATATTTGAGGTACGTTGGCTTAAAGTGAGTCTTGTATGACTTTACAATTTTGGTTTTGCTTGCCTTTGGAATTTTTTTTTGATTTGGTTTGTTTTAACCCCCACTCATCTGTGCTATTTCCCCTTTTAAAAAAAGCAGTTGAGCATCTGTCAGTTCCAATCTACTATATTTCTGTTTTCAGTGATGTGTGCTGTGGTTGTGAAATACCCGTTGACATATGATTGTTGAATGGATCGACCAATGGATGAATAAATGGATGACAAATGGAGGATGGATCGTTTGTTTTCTGTGTGTTTGTTCTTTTATTCATCCCTTCACAAAGTCATTAATTTATTCATTAATCTTGCTGTTTATTTCTCTCTCTCTCTCTCTCTCTCTCTCTCTCTCTCTCTCTCTCTCTCTCTCTCTCTCTTATTTTTTTCTTGTTTTGTTTTGTTTCTTTGAGTTGTAGGAATCCTAACAGCTAAAAATCGGAAAGATCGATGATGAGCCTGTGAAAATAAAATACATCTAGGCAAGACTACTAAAGACTCAGCCGTGGTGTAGTGGTTAGCGTAACGAAATACCGACTGGAAGGTTGTGGGTTCGAATCCCCATCGGTCCCTTCAAAAATCATTGTGGGATTTTTCTGCTCTAACCGGTTCCTACCCAAAGTTGGGCGTGCTATGGGCTCATTGGGAAGACTGGGGCCACACAGTCGAGTCTCATCCATTCACGGATGTGTCATTGAGGTTGCAGCTCAAATCTTCTGAACAGCGCCGCAGGTCTCTGTATCTCTCGGGCCTGGTTAACGCCAGGACATGTTATGATAGTAAGCGTAGAGTACAACCCTGTCAAGCAGTCTCAATCCTAGATGGAACTCCACAGCAACATGACTGTCATCCTCATCGACATCACTATCATCGCATAGTAAAAACTGTGCCAGCTTCTGTGGCCATTAAGGTGGCGTAGAAAAATGGGACAAAAAAAGGTGAGCACAAAGGTAACCTCCTGGAGTGCGATGATCAAAAAAAAAGTAAAAATAAAAAAGACTACCGAAGACTCTAGCCAGGGAGACAACTATTCCAAACATAAAAAATAAGAGATAGAAAATAAGACATAAAACATTGAAAAGTAGCTTGTTTATTAAAAAAAATCCCTTGGAGTAATATAAGCACAACGTTTTGAGCCCAGGCTATTTGTCAAGTGAATGAAAAGAGGTAAATGAAAGTGACGTGGAAAATAGAAATGACGTGGAAAATAAAAAGACGTGGAAAATAAAAATGACAGAGCAGTACTGGCTGGGGGGGGGGGGGGGGGGGGGGGGAGGGAGAGAGGGGGAAAACAGTAGGGATTAGTAAGACAAGGAGAGGGCCCGGGCACCGCTACGCGTCGGCATTGTCCAAGTAATTCTTGTATTGTCGGTCTCTGGTGTTTTGCCACACTGCTGAAATGTGTGCATGGTCGTAGCTGTGTTGAGGGCTATTGAAACGTTGATGGCGCCGGATAAGGGTTTGTTGAAATGAGTCAGAGATCCAGATGGACAGAGACAGTGACAGAACAGACAGAAAGAGGATAACTGAGACAGAGAAAGACAGATTAGGGACGAATCGTTAACTATAGTATGGTAACAGTCATTCTGTTTATATAGCGTAAAGAATCCATGTCAAAGCATGCTTGCTGCATTTTACATAGAAATCAGTCTGAAACAATAAATAATAAATGAACAAACAAACAAAAAAGAATACAAAAATGGAGGTTGACTACTAGGTCCATACACTGAAGTGCTATAAACATTGTCATTTCACCAAGCATAACAGGATATGATAGTGTGAAACCACAAAGAACGTGAGGAAAAAATATGATTTGTTTGATAAATGCATTGTACAGATCATCCATGCATACACATACATAAATACATGCACGTGCACACATACACGCACACACACACACCATTCACACAACACACACACACACACACACATGCACGCACACACACACCATTCCACAACACACACACACACACACACACACACACACACACACACACACACACACAACACACACACACACACACACACACACACACACACACACACACACACACACACACACACATAGAGTCCTGTTAATGTATTGCTTTAAGTTTATGAAGTTTGTACTTTAGCGTTAAATTTTCCCTTCGCATTGTTAATGTTAATTGTTAGTGTTAAGATCTTGTTCCATTTTTATATTTACCCGCTTACTCATGTCTCATACTCTGTCTCCCCTCTGCCCCCAATGCAATTCGCCCATCTCCCATCCTCCATTTTTTCCCCCGTCTAATATCACTCATAGTGAACAGACGTTAAATCAAAGAACGAACACACACAGATTTCAGCTGAAACATGAAAAACTCTTCAACAGAAAGATCAATACGATGTACACAGCTTCTCAAGCAAAAGTACGTTGTAGCTGAAAAATGTGGGATTTTTTTTCAAGAGAGAAATATTTGGTAAAGTAGGTATGTTGAGGCATGTATGGAAATATATGTATACCTTGCTTCTCTATTGTACATAAACAAAATTGACGAATCAGATTGACTGAACAATTATAATGGTTATTATCATTTCTAAGTACGTGAAATTGAGAATGTTCATTATGCTTTAAGTCTTTGTCAACCTCAGTCAAAACAGAATCAATACAAAAATCTAAGAATGATTTATCTGGAACACTGAAAACCGTCTCCGTTACAGAAAAAAATGTTAAACGTAACAGCATGACAATGTTCGGAAGAATTTTCTAATTATATCATCTATAAGTTTATTGGTTTCTTCTACCTATTCTGATATTGTTTTTATACCAATAAAAAGCAGACGAAGTTCCAAAACGTGTTACTCTTTGCGTTTTCTCCAGTCCAGTCCTGGCCTACAAAATTAAACTCTGGAATGTTTGCTGCCCATGTTTATGCTTCCATCATTCAGATAGTGTCAGTTTATTGTTTCATACCTCGGTCTCCCCTCCTCCCCATTTCAAGATCTTGCCAGCGCATATAGTTTTGTGCAGGCATAAAGAGTCTGCCAGTTCTTTGTTGGCAGATTTGGATTCAGCGCATATGGAAATGTCCAAGTGCCATGAATCTCTCTTGGACCAGCTCCAAACTCCAAACTCTTAACATCAATCGTCTATCGGTTGGAAGTTCTCTGCCATGTGGGTGACGCAGGTGCCCTTCCTTGTCAATACACAGTGTTTTGACAGTTCAGTTCTTTACGAATGACAAATAAATCCCCAGCCGGAAACTCAAGTTTGCATCACCACCACCACCGCCACCGCCAGCAAGCAGCATCAGCAGCATCAACAACAGCACCACCGTCATTCCCTTATTCCCTAGGTTCAGATAACCCATACATGTGGTACTCATTGCTCCTCCCCCCCCCCCCCCTCTGGGACCTGTCAGTGTCTACCTGCATCTCTGTAACGTTGCTTGCGTGCTTAAATGAGGTGCTGTGTGGTCCGTATGTGAATGCGTGTCCCTAAACGAACGTGTCTTAAAGGGTCATCATCCCTGTGAATACCCTTTTTTTTTTTTTTTTTTTTAAGGATCATTGCACTCAGGGAGGTTACCTTTGTGCTCACCTTTTTTTCCGTCTCATTTTCTACGCCACTTTAATGGCCACAGAAGCTGAAACAGTTTTTGTTATGCGATGATGATGATGTCGATGTGGATGATAATCATGATGCTATGGAGTTCCATCTAGGATTGAGTCTGCGTGACAGGGTTGTACTCTACACTTACTATCATAATATATCCTGGCGTCAACCAGGCCCGAGAGATACAGACACCTGCGGTGTTGGTCAGGAGATTTGAGCAACACCCTCAATGACGCATCCGCGAAGTGGATGAGACTCGACTGTGTGGTTCCAGTCTTCCCAATGAGCCCATAGCCGGTTAGAGCCGAAAAATCCCACAATGATTTTTGATGGTACTGATGGGGATTCGAACCCACAACTTTCCAGTCGGTAATCCGTTGCGTTAACCACTACACCACGGCGACTGGTTTATACCCTGTTGTTTTGTTAACGCAGGTCTTTGTTTCATTGGGTTTATGTTTCGTTGGGTGACAGTTTTATCACGATCATGTACACTTCAATCGAATAAAGTTAAATTTACTGACGTCCATTAACCCTTTCACTCCTGCACCCTATCCACCAAACTGCAAAAAAAAGAACGTAACCCGTTCATCCCTCACCCCATCCACCGGCTTCCTGCAGGAAGTTGATGGATAGGGTGAGGGAGAGAAAGAGTTAAGGTTTTTCTTTGCTGTCATGGCTGACAATGCGAGATGCTGGCAGATAGAGCAAGTGGGTCAGAGAGTTAATGTATCAAGTGGACAAAGTCAAACCAAGAAAATCAGATTCAAAGTGACAGCCAGCGTTTAAGCAAAGAAAACCCATAGGCATATGAAAATAATCTTGATAACGTGCGTTTGACTAACGAAACAAGAAATACGCAAGTTTTCAGCCAACTGCCCTTTATCAAGCGTACACATAAGACAATAAAGGAAACTATTTCACTGGATTTAACACAAAAACAACAGATCAGATATCTTTCCTAAAGTAGGATCAGACCAGTTAACTTCAAATGGCTAAGCTGAGTAAACTGACAACAAATCAGGAAGTCAAATAAAATGAAAACCTGGGAGAACAGAGGCGTATTGAGAACAGTTTATGTACGCTCTCTGCTTTAACCCTTTGACTTTCGCACCCTGTCTACCAGCATCCTGCATTGTCAACCATGTTAGCAAAGCAAAAACTTAACCCTTTGACTCTTTCACCCTATCCTCCAACTTCCTTCAGGAAGCTGGCGGATAGGGTGAGGAAGTCAAAGGGTTACGCATTTGCAGTCGGTGGATAGGGTGCAGGAGTCAAAGGGTTAACGCGGAACAGGACTTCATGTTGTAAACTGTTCAAAACCTGGGCTTCGTTATTGCTAGGGTCCTCTCCATCTTTCCTCAGGCTGAACAAGGGACATTCAATAACATTCATTCTGTCTTCAGTCTGTCAGATAATTACTGGCAAGTTTGAGAGGAGCACGTGGGGGATTGTCCTGGTGCAATACATTCCTCTTAAACAAACTCCAAACTCTGGACTCTGTATTCAAAGCAGAATAAGGTTCTACTACTGATCTCAACCACCGTTTTTTCATTTCTTGTATACTGTTTGAACGAAATACACTACAATCTCCTCAGTATGAGGCTGATGACCATTGCACAGTGAAAATGTCACCTTTGTCTGCACATTGTGGATGTCAACCTATGATAGAGAAATGACACTAATTTTCCAACATTGAACGTATGGGTACATGCACACCCACGTGGTTAAAAAACAAACGGTTACTGACTTTCTTGTAAATAAAAAGGCTGTAGGATTATGCACACTCGCCTGTATGGTACCAAACACTCACCATCATCATCAGGTGCCTTGCCGCATGGCGTTGGCGATTATGGACTTCCATCTGTCTCTATCACTTTATAGGCCATTTCATGAGGAAAGGGGAATTGGAACACCTGGTCACAATAGGAAAGCTGGAGGGAAGGAGAGCACCAGGTAGACCCAGGGAGAAGATACTAGACGGACTTGCAGAGTGGCTGAAGACAGGGAGGGTGGAAGAGATGCTTGAGGCAATAAGAGATAGAGACAGATGGAAGTCAATAATCGCCAACGCCATGCAGCAAGGCACCTGATGATGATGATGATGATGATGATGATGATGATGTACGATGTGAGACATAGCACTACACGGCGGACTCCTTGAAGAACCTGTTCCGAGACGTCCCTCCTGATGCAATTTTCCAGTTTTTACAAGAGATCAATAGATTTCACCTGATATGATTTTACAGCTGTTTTTCATTAATTCAATTTTAGACTTGCAAGGTTAACGATGAGCATGGTTTAAACTGCTGTCTTTTATCATAACCAGGTTATCGTTTTTGACGTGTCAGCTCTGGTATGGCTCCAGTAGTCGGCTGGGCTATAAGTAATATGAACATGAGTACGTGCTGCGTGCAGTATTTCAGTTTATCATCTCACCCAAAAGACTAGTACCTAGACCACTAGTCCTCTTCTCACACTGGACGAAGCAGCAGGGAAGTTTCAGTCTTTTTCTCCTAATTTTGTATTTGGTGTTTGTTTGTGATCTTACATACACGCTCGACAAAGGCCAGTTGGCCGAAAATTTGCGCCTGTCTTCTCTTGTTCTATTAAATACGCGTTCTGATTCTATTTTCGTGTTTTTCTGGTACTTAGACCACTACTTAAGGTCTAGTACACAGATTGGGGGGGGGGGGTGATCCCTGGTCCGTTCTGTGGTTTAAATTGTGGTTTCTGGCGTCCTTGGCAGGTGTTTTTAACCATTAGACCACTCACTCCACACAACGTGCTACGCTCAAGGGAAGCATGGACTGTGGGAAAGAGGTGGGGAGAGACGCGAGGTATGAACAGAGCGGTGGATACTGTGATGGCCTGATGCGCCGTGACTTCATCTGCGGACATTCTTGTGTCTTCTTACACACGCAAAGACCACGAGGTTGTCTTGATCAGGAGCTGGGGCTGAGGGGGGGGGGGGGGGAGGGGATGATGGGGGGCTGGAGAGGAAATGAAATGAGGGGAAGGGAGAGAGGAAAGGTAGGAGGAAGAGGTTAGCTGTACCAGGATGATGTCTAAATAAGAAAGGTGGGTAAAGTCACTGTGGTGAAATGGTTAGTGAAATGAACCAAAAATTGGAAATCAACTAAGTAACATAACTCTTGAGAGTCACGGAGTTATCTCCCATGTAGAATTTCTCAAACCCAACTCAGTTTGCGCTACCCGTTCAGCTAGCATAGACGCAGCCACAAAGCATAAAGTGGTAAGCTCAGAACATTCCTTAAAAGATTGGAAAGTTCTAGCTTTGAATCCCATCATCATCATCATGTGCCTTGCCGCATGGCGTTGGTGATCATGGCACCTCCATACGAATCTATCCCTTGTCAGTGCAAGTACATCTCCCACCCTCTCTGTCCTCAGCCACCCTGAGTTCTATTCAAAATCATGATGGGATTTTTTCAGCCCCTACCGGCTCTTATGAAACACTAAGCTGACTTCAATAGAATATTGGAGCATTAAGATGGGCAGCAAACAAGGCAGTTTCTATGTTGCGGATTGGGACTGGACTCCAGACAACAAACATTTTTTTGTATCTGGTGTTTGTTTGTCTGTAATCTTACGCTTGACAAAGGCCAGTTGGCCGAAAATTTGCGCCTGTCTTGTCTTGATGTATTAAATACGCGTTCGTATTCTTCTTTCGTGTTTTGTTTTTTTTCTGGTTTCTATCGACACGGCAAGGTAACCAGCCTGCTGAAAAAGGAAAGAAATAAAAGAAGGGTGGTCCACCTGAGGTTCGAATCCACTAACATTGCATTATAAGCATGGCATTCTAACCAACCGACGAGAGAGGCGAAATGCAGCCAGAACATGTACGTACACTAACACACAGACACAGACACACAGTATTCTGAAACTCATTTCCAAAAAGTTACATCAGATCAATCTTTATTAGTTAAAATTTCAGAATCATTAGTTCACAGTCCTGTTAACGCATTATTTTAACTTTATGCGGTTTGTGTATTAGTGTTACAATTTCCCTTCATATTGTTGAAGTTAATTGTTAGAGTTAAGTTTTCGTTCCATTTTCCTGTTCTCCCACTTATTTATGTCTTTTTACTCTACATGTATCTCCCCTCTGCTCCAATCCAACCCGCCCAACGATCGTTCTACATTTTATTTTATTTATTCCTTTTTTATTCCCTCCTCCCCCCCTCCCCCGTCTAATATCACTTATAATGAAAAGACGTTAAATCAAAGAACGAAAAAAAAAACACACCCTAGACACACACACAGACACACACACAGACTCACAGACACAGACACACACACGGACACACAGACACACACACACAGACACTCACAACACACACACACACACACACACACACACACACACACACACACATACACACACAAACACACACACACACATACACATACACACAAACACAGAGAGAGAGAGACGCACACACACAAAGTAGGAGACAGAGACCAACAGACAGACACAGAAAGAGAAAAGCACTCAGCACTTTCCTGCATTTTTGTCATCAGATTTGTTTGTTGTTGTTGTTTTTTTTGGGGGGGGAGTGGGGGTAGGGAGTGGGGGTAATCTGGGGGAGTGCCTAAGTTGGCACTAAGTCAGTCTCATGAAGAATAATAGCAAAACCATGTTCACAACTAGGAATAGTATATTTAATGGATTTTTTTTATCCAGGCTGGTGTCAGGAGGTTATGTCCGATCACAGACAGCCTGTTGTTTTTTACGCTCGCGCGCGCGCGCGCACGTACGCACAAAACACACACAACATACATACACACATACACACACATATACACACACACACTCACACATACACACACACACTCCCCTTCCTCTCTCTATTTCTCTCTCTGTCCCTCCCTCTCTCTCTCTCTCACTTACACTCATGCACTTACACACACCACACACGCGCGCGCGCGTGCGCACGCGCGCATGCACACATACACACACACACTGACTCACTCAGTCAGTCACTCACTCACTCATACAGACACAGACACACACACATACACTCTCTTTCTCTCTCTCTCTCTCTCTCTCTCTCTCTCTCTCTCTCTCCTCTCCCTCTTTTTTTTTTCTCTCTCTCTGTCTCTTTCTTTTTCTCTGTCTCTCTGTCTCTGTCTGTCTGTCTCTCTCTGTCTCTGTCTCTCTCTGTTTCTGTCTGTCTGTCTGTCTGTCCCTCTCTCTCTTTCTCTCTCTGTCTCTCTCTCTCTATTTGTCTGTCTCTCTGTCTCTCTCTCCCTGTCTCTGTCTCTCTCTGTCTCTCTATTTGTCTGTCTCTGTCTCTCTGTCTCTCTGTCTCTCTGTCTGTCTCTCTCTCTGTCTCTCTGCCTCTCTCTCTTCTCTCTCTCTCTCTCTCTCTCTCTCTCTCTCTCTCTGTCTGAGTGTTGCCATAGCCCTCAAGCATGCACATCAACGCTTCTATTGTTGTTGGCGCGGCAGCATAGTGGTGCTCGTGAGATTTATTTCATTGTTGTTGTTGCTGGTGCAATCATTACTGCTTCTTGTTGTATTAGATTCCAGTGGAGAGGTTCGTCCGCATCGAAGTTTACATGGTCAGCCATGTACGATTTTTTTTTTTTTTTTTTTTTAAAAAGACAGTTTCTACAACAGTTAAACATTTGTAAAAAAAAATATTTAAAAAAATTAAAAATAAAAAAATAATAATAAAGCTATTCTGGAGTTTGGATTCTGTGCAGTTAGTTCGAGAGGAATTTACCGCACTCGGATACTTCCATAGACGCTCCCCCCAACCTTCACCAGTTATCTGGCAAACTCGCTAAAGCCTG
>JAPXFY010000654.1:15000-50822 GCA_030674185.1 Monoplex corrugatus | reverse complement strand
TTTTATTATTTTTATTTTATTAATTTTATTTTATTTATTTTTTATTATTTATTTTATATTTTTTTATATTTGTATATAATTTATTTATTTATTTATTTTATATTATTTATATATATTTTATTTATTTATTATGATTTATTATTTATATTTAATTATTATTTTTTATTTATATTTAATTTTATATTTATTATTATTATATATTTATTTATATTTATTATTATTATTGATATTTATTATTAAATTATTTATATATTTTTATTATATTATTAATTATTATTTATTTTATAATATTTATTATTTTATTATATTTATTTTATTATTTTTTATATATTATTTATTATTTATATTTTATTTATTATATTTTATTTATTTATTATATATTATTATTTTTAATATTATTTTATTATTATTTATTATATTTTATATTTATTTTATTATATTTTTATATTATATTTATTATTTTATTATATTTATATTATTTATTTTATTTATTTTATTATATAATTTTTTATTTATTATTTTATTTTTATATTATTATATTTTATTTTTTTTATTAATATTTTATAATTTTATTTTTATATTTAATTTTATATATTATTATTTTATTATTTTTATTTTTTTTTTATTTATTTTTTTATATTTTATTATTATTTAAATTTAATTTATTTATTATTTTTTTATTTTTATTTTTATTATTTATTTTATTTTTTTTATTTATATTGATTTTATAATTAATTATTTTTATATTTTAATTATTTTTTTATATTTAATATTATTAATTATTATTATTTTTATTTATATTATTTTATTAATTAATTTATTTATTTATATTATTTTATTTTATATTTATATTTGTAATTTTTATTATATTATTTTTATTTTTATATTTATATTATAATTTTTTTAGTATTTTATTTTTTTTATTATTTTATTTTATAATTTATTTTATTTTATATTTTTTATTTATTTTTATTTATTATTATAATTTATGTTATTATTTATTTTTATGTTATTTTTTTATTTATATATTTTTTTTTATTAATTTTTTTTTATTATTTATTTTATTTATAAATATTTTTATTATATTTTATATTTAATATTTATTTTTTTTAATATTTTTTATTTTTTTAATTTATTTTAATTTATTATTATTTTATATTATTTTTATTTATATTTTTTTATATTATTTATTTATTTATTTTTTTTATTTTTTTGTTATTTTATATTTTTATATTAATTTATTTTTTTATATTATATTTAGATTTTTAATATTATTTATAATTATATATTTTTATAATATTATAATTATTATTATTAATTTATATTATTATATATTTTATATATAAATTTTATATTTATATTATATAATTTATATTTTATATTTTATTTTAATTTATATTTATTTTATTTATATTTTAATTTTATATATTATTATTTATTTTATTTTTAATTATATTTTTTTATTATATATTTATATTTATTTATTTAATTATATTTAATATTTATTATTTATTTTATTTTAATTATTTTTTATATTTTTATTTTATTATTTTATTTATTTATTATTATTTATTTTATTATATTTTTATATTTATTATATATTTATATTATTATATTATATATTATTTATATATTTTATTTTATATTATTATATTTATTTATTATTTATATTTATTATTTATTATTATTATTTATTTATATATTATTATTTTTATTATTATTTATATTATATTTTTATTATATTATTATATTTATTATTTTATTATATAATTTTATTTATTATTTATTTATATTTATTTTTATTTATTATTATATATTATATTTTATTTTATTTATTTATTATTATGTTTTTATTTTTTTTATATTTTATATTATTTATATATTTTATTTATTTATTATTTATTATTTTATTATTAATTTTTTTATTTATTATTTTATTTATTTATTTTTTATTATTTTATATATTTATATTTTTTTATATATTTAATTATTTATTATTTTTATTATTTTTTTATTATTATTTTTATTATTTATTTTTTATTTTTTATTTTATTTATATTTTATTTATATTTTATTATTTTTATTATTTATTTTTTATTATATTTTATTTATATATAATATTTTTATTATTTTATTTTATTATTTTTTTATATTTATTATTTTTATATATATTTTTATTTTTTTTTATTATTTTTTTTATTTTATTTTTTTATTTATATTTTATTATTATTATTATTTTTTTTATTTATATTTTAATATTTATTTATATTATTATTTTTTTTATTTTTTTATATATTATTATTTTATTTATTATTTTTTATTTTATTTATTTTATTTAATTTTTATTTATTATTTTAAAATTTTTATTATTTTTTTTATTTATTATTATTTTTTAATACTAAAACACAAAAAATAAAACCTCAATCAAAACAAAAAAAAAAATACCAAAAACCCCAAAACATAAAACCTTTAAAACAAAAACACAAAAAAAAATAAAACAACCCAAAAAAAAAATAAAAAAACAATCAAAAAAACAATTTACAACACATCACAAAAAATCAACACTAAACCACACCAATACAAAAAACCAAACACAATACAAACACATCACAACACAATACAACACAATTCAACACAAATAAACACATCACAAAAACAATACAACACATCACAACACAATAAAAACACATCACAACACAATAAAACACATCACAACAAATACAACACAAAAAACCCACCAACTACAACACAATCACAACACAAAAATACAACACAATCACAACACAATACAACACATCACAAAAAAAAAAATTAAAAACACATCACAACACATCAAAACCAATACAACACATCCAACACAATACAAACACATCACAACAACATCACAACACAATACAACAAAATCACAAACATCACAACACAATACAACACAATCAAAACCACAATACAACACATCACAACACCAATACAAAAAATCAAAAACACAATACAAAAACTTCACAACACAATGCAAACATCCCCAACACATCACAAAAACATTACAACACACACAACACATCACAACACAATAACAACACATCACAAAACAATACAAACACAATAAAACCAACACATCACAACACATCACAAAAAACACAATCACATCACAACCCACATCACAACACAATACAACTCATCACAAAAAAAACAACACATCCAAACTGTTTAACAGTAGATGTCGCGCAGCAGGAGCAAAAGGGGTGTGTGGTGTTTTACAGGATTTTTTCGTGGTTCTATTTGGTTTTATGCATTGAATTTTGTTTCGTTTGTTGTTTTTTGGAAATCCTGCCCCACACGGTGGAGTAAAAATTTTTTTAAATTTTTGAATTATTTTACCGAAAATTTGGTTTTTTAAGGTTTTTTTACCTACTTTTTCCCATAAATTTTGGTTGGGGCCGCTAAAGGTCGGACATTTTTTTCTGTGGCTGTGTTTTAATTTGGCCTACGGTGTTCCCCCCAAACGCTACAGCTTTGTGTTTTCTGGATTTAAGGTGTTGTGAACGACCAACCCAACCCCACCAACCTGCAATTTATCTTCCTCTCATGACGGCTCCCAATTATGGCCCCTGCCTCTTATAAAACAAATTGGATGCCCACTTTTTAAACACAGCAAGTGCTACCTCGGTGGAGGCTTCTACCAGCGAATACGAAACACTGTGGCTGTGTCCTAAGCCCCGCCCCTGCCCCCCACCTGTGTGGTGGACGTCTCCACCTTTCTTTTGGCAAACCTGCCTCCTGCCCGACGCCCTTTTCGTCTCCTGTTCTTCTTAGTTTCCTCCATGCCCCTGCCCTCGACCTCGTTTTCTGCAATCTTCGTCTCCCCCCTCTGCCTTTCTTCGCCTTTCCCTTTTGCCCGGGTTAGTACCGCCTTCCACCTTTCTGTCCCGCTTGTGCCGCCTTCACCTTCTGTCCGCCGGTTGCCGCCTTCACCTTTTTGTCCCGTCGGTGCCGCCTTCGTCGCCACCCCCCACCACCCATATGACGTGTTTTAAACTAAAAGTATGCCTTTTTAATGCTCAGTCAACTTTCCCAAGGATGGCAAAGCCGAAGTCATTCCCTTTTATCGCGGGTGAAGTGTTGACATTGCTTTTTTTCACAGAGCATGGCTTAACCCCCCTTGGTCAAAACCTTACATGCTAGCCCCCACTGAGTGGTTACAGCTTGTTTCTTTCATCGCCTCCATCGGAAAGGGGGCGGTATCGCCATCCTCTACAAGGCTCACCCATTTCCTGCCTATCTTCTGCAGTCTCTGCCTTTCTCCCATCTTCTTTCGAACACGTTGAAGTTCCTTCCAATCCAACCCTCCCCCATCCCTTCTCCTGTGTCTATCGACCCCACCTAGTCTGCCAACAAATCACCAATCCAAGTTTCGTCTGGATTTTTACCAATTGCTTGACCACTACTGCCTCTTACCTGGAAATTCATCATTCTAGGTGACATCAATGTCCCTATGACAACACTCACCGTTATGACAAAGACATATCATCAACTCTCTGTCCAATACCAATGGGGCTCCAAAAAACCCTTTTTTTTTTTTTTAACCCCAAACCCCATCAAAAAGTCACATTCTTGACTGGATCATTTCGCGTGATCACCATAATTCGCTACTGAAAAACTGCTTAGTTCTTTTACCCGTCTAATTCAGCCCTTCCATCTGACCACTCTGCAATTCGGGTTTTCTCGACATTTCTCCCCCCTTCCCGTACCATGGCCCCAGTGACTCGACGCAATCTCAAATTCTATCGACCTCTCCACATTTTCTTTGATGCCTCCCGTTCCTTTCTGAAAAGTCACATAACCTTGCCGATGAAAATTTTTTACTACTCCTCCACCATCTTCTGGACATCATGCTCCAGCCACAACCCGTTTTTTTTACCTGACCGGGCCCCCCTACCCCCTTGGCTCATAAAGAGATTGCCTGTGCAAAACGTGCCCGCCGCAGAGCAGAGCGCCGTTGGCGCAAATCCCAAACACTTCACAGCAACTTTTCCAAGCCTCTAAAACAAAAGTATCCACCCTCATTGCATCAGCAAAAAAAAGCTATTTCCAAACCAAAATCCTGAATGCCCTCTTCTTCAAAAGAACTCTTTACAACCATAATCATCTCCTTGGCAACCCAAAAAAATTTACCTCTCCCAACAAAACACAAATGAGAACTCCCATCTGTATTCTCCAAGTATTTCCCACCAAAATACAAACTCTTCGGACAGGCTTGACAGGACACCCCCGTCAACCATGCCCACCTGACCCTTCCTTCTCTGGCACACCTCTTACTACTTTTACCCCAGTCTCACAAGAAAAATTTTCAAACTTCAGTCCCATGTCGTTCAAAACCTGCGAACTGGATCCTTTCCAGGTTCTCTCTATCCGATGTCTCCCTACACCCCCTCCCATTCAATCCTGACATCATCAAACACTTCTCTTCAAACTGGAACTGCCCCCAGATTCTTTAAAGGGTCTGCTTTTTTTCCCCTTCCTCAAGAAAACCAATTTAGACCCAAATGAACTGAAAATTTCGGCCTATCTTTTAATCTCCCCTTTCCTTGTCGAAACTCCTTGAAAAAAGTCGGTTCCTAACCGCTGTAATTTCTCCCCTGTCTCCCCAACAATCTCCTCAATCCTTTCCAGTCGCCTCCCCGCCAGTGAAATAGAAACTAAAAACTGCCCTACTACCATTCTCAACAATTCCCCCCTTGCAACTGTTACGGGGCATAGTCTCTCTCCTCACACCCCCTTGGGTCTGTCTGAACCCCTTTGACCACCATTGATCATGGTTTTCCCTCCTTCTGCTTCATCATACTTTTGGCATCTCTGACATTGCTTGTCTGGTTCACTTCATACCTATCAAAACGGGAAAAAAAACTGTTTCTTCCATTGGCCCCTCTTTACACCTCCCCCCTATCCACCTTTCATAAAACCTCCCACTCTTTAAAACACCACTTTTGTGATGACCCCAACTTCAAGACTGTGACCCACCTGCAATATAAAAGCGCCTGTTGCTCGCACCAATGAGTTTTTTACCGGACATTAGAACTGGATGAACACAATAAACTTCAGCTTAATGACGACAAGACAGAAGCTATCATTCTTTGGCACCCGTCGGGAAACTTTCTCAGCTGCCTCCTCTTTCTCTCCCATTATGTAAACCATCCAGTCCCAATTTCTGATTCAGCTAAAAACCTTCGGGGTCTGCAATTGCCCTTACCCTCTCCATGAACAACTTTGTTTCTCAAACTGCCGGGATTTGCTACTACTTCTCTTTGTTTAAGGCTGTTCAGGAAGTATCTCTCTGTCAAAAACAACTGCAAAATCGTTCTCTCCTTAAAATAATGTCTCGCATTGACTATTGCAATTCACTCCTTTTCTGGTCTTCCTGCCCTCCACCTTTCACATCCTACAGGTATTCAAAACAATGCGAAACCCTTGTACTCAAAAAGAAAAAAAGCGGGAATACATATTCCTCCCCCGGGCAAACTTCACTGGCTCCCTGTATCAAAAGCGATACAATACAAACTGGGACACCATGTGCCTACAAAACCCCTCAATTAACGCGGGCCCCCGATTACCTGTCAAGCCTACTTGAGATCTATGTTCCCTCAGTACCCTCCCCTCTGCCCCGATCCTCTGACTTTTCGCTTTCCAGCACTAAGCTCAAATTTTCCTTTGGTCCACGAGCCTTCTCTGTTTCTGGTTTCCCCTTTTCCTGGAACAAACTTCCTCCTCAGTCCCGTCAAGCAACCTACTTTTGTCTTCCTTCAAGTCCGCTCTCAAAACCCACCTTTTCTCCTCTGCATAAAATCCTAACCTACCTTTAACCCCCCCTCCCCCCTCTGAGGCTGTCTCCGCTCGGAAGGGAATCACGGTTATAATGTATAAATTGTAAGCTTTGCTCTTATAATTTTCCCATTGCTTTTATTCTTGCTTTTATTGTTTTATTGCTTTTTTTTCTTTCTCCCCCATTTATAGCCATGCGTGTGTGTGTTTGGTGTGGTGGTTGTGTGTGCGTGCGTGCGTGCGGTGGTGCGGGTTGTGTCGCTTCAGCGCTTAGATTTGATTTTTCAAGATTTCGCGCTATTAAATATTGTAATTATTATTATTATTATTACAACACAATCACAACACATCACAACACAATACAACACAACACAACACAAAGACAAAATAAAACAAATAAACAAAACAAGCACAACAAACTATTAAAGCAAAAATCTATACACACAAGAAATAAGAATACAAACAACAAAAACAAAACGATACACAATGCAACAAGAAAAAAACAACAATGCAACAACAACAAAAAAAAATACACATGCAAAAAAAGACCAAAAACAAACAATACAAAACAACAAAAACAATACACAATGCAACAAGACCAAAAAAAACAATACAACAACAACAAAAACAATACACAATGCAACAAGACCAAACAATCAAAAAACAACAAAACAATAACAATGCAACAAGACCAAAAAAAATACAACACAACAACAACACAAAAAAAAAAATCACAATGCAACAAGACCAAACAACACAACACAAACAAAACAAAACAATTTTTTTTTACACAATGCAACAAGACCAAAAAACCCAATACAACAAAAAACAAAACAATTCACAATGCAACAAAAACCCAAAAAAAACCCCAAAAAACAACAAACAAAACAATACACAATGCAACAAGAACAAAAACAAACACAAAAACAACAACAAAACAATACACAATGCAAAAAAGAAACAAAAAAACAATACAACAACAACAAAACAAATACACAATGCAACAAGACCAAAAATACAACACAACAACCAAAACCCTACACAATGCAACAAGAAAAAAACAACACAACACAACAACAACAATACAATACACAATTGGGAACAAACAAACAAAACCAACCAACAACAACAAAACCCAATACACAATGCAACAAGACCAAAAACAATAACAATGCAACAAAATCTCGAATGATTTATGTAGAATACTGCAATTTTTTACATACATTTTGAAAAGAACGTTTTATCTTTGTTGTGTAAACAAAATTTTCATTGAATTGTTTCAGGGAAAACGAATCCATGAGGTGATTCTAGCAAGCCGAAAAGCTTCTTTTAGGAAGTTTTAATACGTAATTCTATAGTTTTATCGGGTGTTGTGTGCACCTTGCTTAGTGCTCTTTTTTACTACTTCGTTGCGGGGAAGGACAACGTGGAAGGCACCCAGCATAAACGGAATATGTACCTTTTGTCCTTTTAAGATGTTTAAGAGATTTGCCTCAGTTTTTAAAAGTCAGGTCTTGTGTCTGTATCAAGATGAAGGATATAATACAGATTTTGGAATCAACAAAGGAATTACTTTGAAAAATACAGGTTTAAGGTCTACTAAAAAATTTGCAACGCTTGTATAATAGCGACTAATTTCCGTTTGTAAATATAGATATATTTGGCCCATTGGAAAATGGACTTGGTATTCTAAAATTTTGGAACTAAAACGCTGTCCAGCAGATTTATTTTTTTTTAGTACCATCGGTAAAAATTGGGAGGTGGGTACGGTATTTTTTCCTCGACGTGTTCTCTCGCTTTTGCATTTCGAAATTTAATTATTTTCATATTTTCTTACCCATCTGTATAAATCAATATCAAAGTGGCTTTAAGCTTTTTCCCATTTTGGGATAGGCGTTGGGGATGGTGTCTCAGCTATTTAATCCAAAATTTATGTTAGACTGTTTGCTAATTTCAGAGACATAAGTTGAAACACCCATTTGTGATGAAATGTTGCTTGTCGTTTTGGAAAGTCAAAATAGCCTTAGTTTAATTTCCTTGCTCACAAAATTGTCCGGTTTGTGAAGTAGTTCTGATGCAAATTTGCTGTCGCTAGCTCACGATTTTTGTTTAGAGACAGAATTCCAGAAAACTTTGTACGTTTCCAGATTTGAAGCATGGCTGGTAAATTTAGTGCAATTTTAGACTTTTGCAGTCTAAGCTTTGAATTTTTCTTTAGTAAATATTTTGGTGCACTGAAGAACCCTTTGTGCATAGGAAAAATTTTTAAGATTTTTCAATTTGCTGTTGATAGATGAAGTAGTATGTTTGTTTCCATTCCCCAAGGGGTAATCTGTTTTTAATTATCTTTTAGAAAATTTAAGGTTTTTTCTTGTTTGTTAAAAACATATCAAAATGGACTTTTCCAGTTTAATTTCGATGTTATAAAAACCCCAGAAATTTTACAACCTGTTTGTAATGTATCACTTCACCTGCGTCTGAAAGTAGGCAAGTTATTTAAAGTCCACCGGATTAAATAGCTTTATGTTAGTTTTTTCAGTTGATAACGATGACCATTTTCTAACATGTAGTTTCCAAGATATCAAGATCAGATTGATACACCTTCCTGTTTTAATTCTGGTCTCTGGGGGGGTTGTCTTTTTTAAAGTAATATTCATCCATATGCATTTATCATAGCGTACTGTCCAAAACAACACGATTTGAGAGTACATTAGGAAGTTTATGTATTAAGGTATAAATTAATATAGGTGCTATCACTGAACCTGAGGAATTCCAAAATTTAAGACATCCCTGAAAGTAGAATAACTTGTTCCCAAATCTTGCCTGAATTGTTCTTTTGGCTAATAGGACTTGAAAAAATTTAATTATACATATTGCCAGAAAGACCAATGAAATTTTAGCTTTGGGACAATAATGTGTATGCCAAACTTGTAAAGCTTTTTTCCATCAAAAAAGGTTGCTAAAAGGACTTTTTTACGGGAAATTGTTTTTTTTCTGAGTTGTAAAGTTTAAAAGGTGTCAAAAATGTGGATCTCCCTTTTCTGAAACCTGCCTGGTTTCGGAATAAACGTTATTTTTATCCAGTAATGTATAAGTCTGTTAAAAACCAATTTTCCATTAGTTTGCTCGTATTGGGGCGTCAACGAATAGGTCTGTAACTGTTTTTATTGTTTTAGGCTTTCCTGCTTTTAATATGGGTATAACAACAGAAATTTTGCCATACCTGTGGTCAGTTCCACTCACCCCATTTCTGAAAAATTTTGTGTAAGGGAAAATAATATAATTTTCTGGAAGAACTTAATCATTTCGTTGAAACTGCATCGAAACACTACCGAACTCCTTTTTTGGTTTGTGTAGAGACAAGATAGTGTTTTTTTAGCTCTTTAGGGTGATCGGAGAATTAAACCAGCAATCATTCTGAGTTATTGGATCAGTGAAGATAGGGTTGTTAGCTGCCGTTTCTCTGTAGTGTTTGCAGTTAGGAGAAAAACCCTTTACTTTACTATTTTCAGCAAAGGTTCTACAAAAGTTTCAGCTTTGTCCATGTCGAAGGGAAATTTTGTGACTTTTATCAATCATTATTGGACCTGGTAAGTTGACTCCATTTTTCATTTGATTCATTTTTGTCTGACTTTATGAAAATCCTTAAAATCTGAAAATTTCCCTTTTGGGTTTCGTATGTGCCCAATAATTTTTTCTTTGCTTCGCGATTATTTTATTACACTGGGTGTTAGCTTTTTTCTTTCCCCTGTGATCTTCAGGTTTTCCTGCTTTTTATGTAGATTTTGAATTTATCTTTTTTATACTGAATGCTTTCTCACATGCCTTGTCCCCCCAAACCATTACCCAAAGTTTTTTGACTTAAAAGTTTTGAGTTTCGGAATGGGGGTCTGCAGCAGCTAGGTTTTACTCTGGAAAAATAAAAAATTTAAAATTTTCACTTTTTATAATGCTTTATTCTTTTTTTGCAAGAGCAGTCTGAAACATGGTCCAATCAGCACGCATTGTAATTATATTTTGGTATAATGTCAGGGTGCTGTCTTTCATCCTGATGTTGTCATTTGTTATTGTTATGTGATAGGTTAAGTGGTCACTTCCCAAAGTATCTTTTGTGGTGTCCCAGGTACAGCATGGTACTAATTTGGTGATTTAGCGAAGTTTCGATGGCTGTTGCCCGGTGTTTGGGAAACTTTAAAGGAATTTTTTGGGACCTTCCCTTCATTCAAAAAGGTAAAGCGCACTGTCAACTATGTTTTCTACTAAACGATTGTTTGTAACAGTACAACAATCTTTTTCACACGCGTGTGTGTATGTGTTATGTGTGTGTATGTGTATGCGATGTGTATGTGTTGTAGGCCTATGTGTGTGTGTGTGTGGTGTGTGGTGTGTGTGTCTGTCTGTCTGTCTTTTGTCCGTGTTTGCGCGTGAGTGTGTCTGGTGTGTGTGTGTGTGTGTGTGTGTGTGTGTGTTGTGTGTGTGTGTGTGGTGTGCGCGTGTGTGTGTGGTGTATGCATGTGTGTATGTCTGTGTGTGCGTGTTATGTGTATGTGTGTGTGGTGTGTCTGGTGTGTGTATTGTAGGGTTGTAAGTGTGTATAATACGTCTGTGTCAATGTGTCTGTGTGTGTCTGTGAGTGTCTGTGTGTGTATGTGTTGTGTTGTTGTATGAGTGTGCGTTGTGTGTGTGTGGTGTGTGTGTGTGTGTGTGTGGTGTGTGTGTGTGTGTGCATGTATGTGTATACATGTGTGTGTTGTGTATACATGTGTGTGTGTGTGTGTGTGAGTGTGTGTGGGTGTGTGTGTGTGTATGAGTGTGTGTGTGAGTGTGTGTGTGTGTGAGTGTGTGTGCATGTATGTGTATACATGTGTGTGTTGTGTATACATGCGTGTGTGTGTGTGTGTGTGTATGAGTGTGTGTGTGAGTGTGTGTGTGTGTGAGTGTGTGTGCATGTATGTGTATACATGTGTGTGTTGTGTATACATGTGTGTGGTGTGTGTATGAGTTGTGTGTGTGAGTGTGTGTGTGTGTGTGAGTGTGTGTGCATGTATGTGTATACATGGTGTGTGTTGGTATACATGTGTGTTGTGTGTGTGTTTGAGTGTGTGTGTGAGTGTGTGAGTGTGTGTGCATGTATGTGTATACAGTGTGTGTGTGTGTTGGGGTGTGTGTGTGCGGCGCGCGTGCGTGTTGTGTTTGTGTGTGTGCGTGCGTGCGTGCGTGTGTGTGTGCGTGGGTGTGTGTGTGTGTTTGTGTATGTGTGCGCGTGCGTGCGTGCGTGCGTGCGTGGTGTGTGTGTTGTGTGTGTGTTGGGTGTGTGTGTGTGTGTGTGTGTGGTGTGTGTGTGTGTGTGGTGTGTGTGTGTGGTAATCTCGAAATGAAATGTGGAATTAAACTGTTTCCCCAGTCATTGTAGTGCTGTGTCCTTTCTCTGCAATACAAACACAGGACGGGCGCTGATCCTTTTACTCTCTGTCTGTCTGCCTCTCTGTTGTGTGTCTGTCTCTCTGGTGTCTGTCTATCTGAGTGTCTGTCTTATCTGTCAGTTCTCTGTGTCTGTCTGTCTGTCTGTCTGTCTGTCTGTCTGTGTCCGTTCAGTCCGTCTTCTGTCTGTCTGTCTGTCTGTCTGTATATCTGTCTCTCTGAGTGTCTGTCTCTCTGTCAGTTCTCTGTGTCTGTCTGTCTGTGTCTGTCCGTCCGTCCGTCTTCTGTCTGTGTGTCTGTGTGTGTGTGTGTGTGTGTGTGTGTGTGTGTCTGTCTCTCTGTGTCTGTCTTTGTGTCTGCCTTTGTCTGTCTGTCTGTCTCTGTCTCTGTCTCTCTCTTTCTCTCTGTGCATTGTACTGGAAGATGTAAACCTTGTTGATAATTGTCACAAGTGCTTTGTGTGGTTATCTCCCTTCTACACCATGCTTTGTGTGGTTATCCCTTCTTACACCATGCTTTGTGTGGTTATCTCCCTTCTACCATGCTTTGTGTGGTTATCTCCCTTATACACCATGCTTTGTGTGGTTATCTCCTTCTACACCATGCTTTGTGTGGTTATCTCCCTTCTACACCATGCTTTGTGTGGTTATCTCCCTTCTACACCATGCTTTGTGTGGTTATCTCCCTTCTACACCATGCTTTGTGTGGTTATCTCCCTTCTACACATGCTTTGTGTGGTTATCTCCTTCTACACCATGCTTTGTGTGGTTATTCCCTTCTACACCATGCTTTGTGTGTGGTTATCTCCCTTCTACACCATGCTTTGTGTGGTTATCTCCCTTCTACACATGCTTTGTGTGGTTATCTCCCTTCTACACCATGCTTTGTGTGGTTATCTCCCTTCTACCCATGCTTTGTGTGGTTACTCCCTTCTACACCATGCTTTGTGTGGTTATCTCCTTCTACACCATGCTTTGTGTGGTTATCTCCCTTCTACACCATGCTTTGTGTGGTTATCTCCTTCTACACCATGCTTTGTGTGGTTATCTCCCTTCTACACCATGCTTTGTGTGGTTATCTCCCTTCTACCCATGCTTTGTGTGGTTATCTCCCTTCTACACCATGCTTTGTGTGGTTATCTCCCTTCTACACCATGCTTTGTGTGGTTATCCATTGACTCTGCTTCTACACCATGCTTTGTGTGGTTATCTATTGACTCTCCCTTCTATCACTGCTTTGTGTGGTTATCTCCTTCTACACCATGCTTTGTGTGGGCTATCTCCTTCTACACCATGCTTTGTGTGGTTATCCATTGACTTCCCTTCTACACCATGCTTTGTGTGGTTATCCATTGACTCTCCCTTCTACACCATGCTTTGTGTGGGGTTATCTACCTTCTACACCATGCTTTGTGTGGTTATCTATTGACTCTCCCTTCTACACCATGCTTTGTGTGGTTATCTATTGGACTCTCCTTCTACACACCATGCTTTGTGTGGTTATCCATTGACTATCCCTTCTACACCATGCTTTGTGTAGTTTATCTACCTTCTACACCATGCTTTGTGTGGTTATCTCCCTTCTACACCATGCATTGTGTGGTTATCCATTGACTCTCCTTTACACCATGCTTTGTGTGGTTATCTCCCTTCTACACCATGCAATTGTGTGGTTATCCATTGGCTCTCCCTTCTACGCCATGCTTTGTGTGGTTATCTCCCTTCTACCCATGCTTTATGTGGTTATCTCCCTTCTACACCATGCTTTGTGTGGTTATTCCCTTTACAACCATGCTTTGTGTGGTTATCTCCTTCTACACCATGCTTTGTGTGGTTTTCCATTGACTCTCCCTTCTTCACCATGCTTTGTGTGGTTATCCATGACTCTCCCTTCTTCACCATGCTTTGTGTGGTTATCTCCCTTCTACACCATGCTTTGTGTGGTTATCCATTGGACTCTCCCTTTACACCATGTTTTGTGTGGTTATCCATTGACTCTCCATTCTACCACCATGTTTTGTGTGGTTATTCTCCCTTCTACACCATGCTTTGTGTGGTTATCCATTGACTCTCCTTCTACACCATGTTTTGTGTGGTTATCTCCCTTCTACACCATGCATTGTGTGGTTATCCATTGACTCTCCCTTCTACACCATGCTTTGTGTGGTTATCTCCCTTCTACACCATGCATTGTGGGTTATCCATTGACTCTCCCTTCTACACCATGCTTGTGTGGTTATCCATTGACTCTCCCTTCTACACCATGCTTTGTGTGGTTATCTACCTTCTACACCATGCTTTGTGTGGTTATCTCCCTTCTACCCCATGCTTTGTGTGGTTATCCATTGACTCTGCCTTCTACACCATGCTTTGTTGGTTATTATTGTCTCCCCCTTCTACACCATGCTTTGTGTGGTTATCTATTGACTCTCCCTTCTACACCATGCTTTGTGTGGTTATCCATTGACTCTCCCTTCTACACCATACTTTGTGTGCTTATCCATTGACAGATCAATGTTCACCAAGCTTTGTGTGGACTATCCTTTTGACAGATCAACGTTCACCATGCTTTGTGTTGTGGTGTGGGTGGTGCCTGTGTGACTATCCATTGAAGATCAACGTTCACCATGCTTTGTGTTGTGGTGTGGGTGGTGCTCTGTGTGACTATCCATTGACAGATCAAGTTCACCTTTGCTTTGTGTTGTGGTGTGGGTGGTTGCTCTGTTTTGACTGTCCCTCAGATCAAAGTTCACCATGCTTTGTGTTGTGGTGTGGGTGGTGCTCTGTGTGACTGTCCCTCAGATCAACGTTCACCATGCTTTGTGTTGTGGTGTGGGTGGTGCTCTGTGTGACTATCCATTGACAGATCAAAGTTCACCATGCTTTGTGTTATGGTGTGGGTGGTGCTCTGTGTGGACTTATCCATTGACAGATCAAAGTTCACCATGCTTTGTGTGGTGGTGTGGGTGGTGCTCTGTGTGACTGTCCCTCAGATCAACGTTCACCATGCTTTGTGTTGTGGGTGTGGGTGGTGCTCTGTGTGGACTACCCATTGACAGATCAAAGTTCACCATGCTTTGTGTTGTGGTGTGGGTGGTGCTCTGTGTGACTAACCCTCAGATCAACGTTCACCATGCTTTGTGTTGGGGGTGTGGGTGGGTGCTCTGTGTGACTACCCCTCAGTTTCAACGTTCACCATGCTTTGTGTTGTGGTGTGGGTGGTGCTCTGTGGGGACTATCCATTGACAGATCAAAGTTCACCATGCTTTGTGTTGTGGTGTGGGTGGTGCTCTGTGTGACTAACCCTCAGATCAACGTTCACCATGCTTTGTGTTGTGGTGTGGGGTGGTGCTCTGTGTGACTATCCCTCAGATCAACGTTCCCCATGCTTTGTGTTGTGGTGTGGGTGGTGCTCTGTGTGACTATCCCTCAGATCAAAGTTCACCATGCTTTGTGTTGTGGTGTGGGTGGTGCTCTGTGTGACTATCCATTGACAGATCAACGTTCACCATGCTTTGTGTGGTGGGTGTGGGTGGTGCTCTGTTTGGACTATCCTTGACAGATCAAAGTTCACCATGCTTTGTGTTGTGGTGTGGGTGGTGCTCTGTGTGACTATCCATTGAAGATAAAACGTTCACCATGCTTTGTGTGGTATCTTGGGTGGTGCTCTGTGTGACTATCCATTGACAGATCAAAGTTCACCATGCTTTGTGTTGTGGTGTGGGTGGTGCTCTGTGTGACTAACCCTCAGATCAAAGTTCACCATGCTTTGTGTTGTGGTGTGGGTGGTGCTCTGTGTGACTATCCCTCAGATCAAAGTTCACCATGCTTTGTGTTGTGGTGTGGGTGGTGCTCTGTGTGACTATCCCTCAGATCAAAGTTCACCATGCTTTGTGTTGTGGTGTGGGTGGTGCTCTGTGTGACTAACCCTCAGATCAAAGTTCACCATGCTGTGTGTTGTGGTGGGGGGTGGTGCTCTGTGTGACTATCCCTCAGATCAAAGTTCACTTTCTAGGTAATTTTACTGACTTATTTTCAGAACAAGTGTGGAAGGAACATGTCTTCACAAACGGCTAAACCTTTCTGGCTGTGGAAAAAATGGCCTTTTAAACCTTTTGCCTCTGGAATCGATCTTTTTGTTATGCTCTCTCTCTTCTCTCTCTCTCTCTCTCTCTCTCTCTCTCTCTCTCTCTCTCTTTTCTCTCTCTCTTTCTCCTCTCTCTCTCTGTGTCTGTGGATTTGTCTGTGTGTGTGTGTGTGTATTTATGTGTGTATATATGTGTGTTCGTTCGTTCTTTGATTTAACGTCTTTTCACTATGAGTGATATTAGACGAATATATGTGTGTGGTGTGCGTGTGTGTTTGTGCGCGCGCGCGCACGAGGGCGTGGTGGCGTGTTGCGTGTGTGCGCGTGTGCTGTTTAAATTTAGCTTTGGCTATATTGGTTAAACCAAAGTTGTTGGATCTATCATTTTATTTACATGTTGTTTTAAGTGGAGGTTGTCACTGGCAAGTTTGGGACGATGGTATTGAAATCACAAATGACAGCTGTGAAATACATATAAAACATTTATAACAAATGACAATGGGAAACATACCTTTTTCTTCATATCAATCTGTATGTAAGAAATGTCATGTTTAGTTTGGATTTGCCATCAACGATACCATTACCCATTCGCTGAGACATAAATTTTATAAATGCTGTGGAAACATCATGTCTTTTGTGTATGTGTCATGGAAAATAACAAAGTTTACTTTAGCTTGCGTTGCCCAGTACTGAACAAGTTACGTCAAACATTGGTATCTGCTGTTTCCTGACGACAACTATAGGTGGCACAAAAACAAGAGAGAGACACAGAGAGACACAGAGAGAGGAGACAAACAGAGACAGATAGAAATAGAGACAGAGACAGACAGACAGACAGAGACAGACAGACAGACAGAGACAGACAGACAGAGACAGAGAGAGAGAGACAGACAGAGACAGACAGACAGACAGAGACAGACAGACAAACAGACAGACAGAGACATTAGAGAGACAGTCAGACAGACAGAGACAGAACCCAGAGACAGAGACAAAGAGACAGGCTGACAGAAATGCAGACAGACAGAGACATAGACAGACAGACAGACAGAGACATAGAGAAACAGACAGAGACAAAGAGACAGACAGACATAGAGAGACAGACAGACATAGACAAAGAGACAGACAGAAAGACATAGAGAGACAGACTTAGAGAGACAGAGACATAGAGGACAGACAGACAGAGACAGAGAGACAGGGACATGGAGGGGAGAAAAGAACAAATCATAGCTTTGCTGTCTTTCTTTATTTGCAATTCAACGTAGAAAGATTGTTTGAAGCTGCACCAGTCGATGTATTTGTCATTACAGTGTTTCTTCCTGAATGAGTTTGTTTCATTTTGTGTGTCAGTCCTAAAGGTTTGCTCTGTCCAGTAAAAGCTCTGCTTTGTTTGTTTGTTTGTTTGTTTGATTGTCTTTGGTTTGTTTGTTTGACTTTGTTTGATTTTGTTTGTTTGTTTGATTTTGTTTGTTTTTTTGATTTTGTTTGTTTCTTGTCTGCTTGGTTTGTTTGTTTGTTTGTTTGTTTGTCTTTGGTTTGTTTGTTTGTTTGTTTCTTGTCAGCTTGGTTTGTTTGTTTGTTTGTCTTTGGTTTGTTTGTTTGTTTGATTGTCTTTGGTTTGTTTGATTTTGTTTGTTTCTTGTCAGCTTGGTTTGTTTGTTTGTTTGTCTTTGGTTTGTTTGTTTGATTTTGTTTGTTTCTTGTCTGCTTGGTTTGTTTGTTTTGATTGTTCTTGGTTTGTTTGTTTGATTTTGTTTGTTTCTTGTCAGCTTGGTTTGTTTGTTTGTTTGTCTTTGGTTTGTTTGTTTGTTTGTTTGTCTTTGGTTTGTTTGTTTGTTTGATTTTGTTTGTTTCTTGTCTGCTTGGTTTGTTTTGTTTGATTTTGTTTGTTTTTGTCTGCTTGGTTTGTTTGTTTGTTTGTCTTTGGTTTGTTTGTTTGTTTGATTTTGTTTGTTTCTTGTCTGCTTGGTTTGTTTGTTTGATTTTGTTTGTTTCTTGTCTGCTTGGTTTGTTTGTTTGATTTTGTTTGTTTCTTGTCTGCTTGGTTTGTTTGTTTGATTTTGTTTGGTTCTTGTCTGCTTGGTTTGTTTGTTTGTTTGTCTTTGGTTTGTTTGTTTGTTTGATTTTGTTTGTTTCTTGTCTGCTTGGTTTGTTTGTTTGTTTGTCTTTGGTTTGTTTGTTTGTTTGATTTTGTTTGTTTCTTGTCTGCTTGGTTTGTTTGATTGTTTGTTTGTCTTTGGTTTGTTTGTTTGACTTTGTTTGTTTGACTTTGTTTGTTTGTTTGTTTGTTTGTTTGATTGTCTTTGGTTTGTTTGTTTGTTTGTTTGTTTGTTTGTTTGTTTGATTGTTTTTGGTTTGTTTGTTTGTTTGTTTGACTTTGTTTTTTTGTTTGATTGTCTTTGCTTTGTTTGTTTGTTTGATTGTCTTTGGTTTTGTTTGTATGACTTTTGTTTGTTTGATTTTGTTTGTTTGTTTGATTTTGTTTGTTTCTTGTCTGCTTGGTTTGTTTGTTTATTTGACTTTGGTTTGTTTGTTTGTTTGACTTTGTTTGATTTTTGTTTGTTTGTTTTTGTTTGTTTCTTGTCTGCTTGGTTTGTTTGTTTGTTTTTTTTGCCTGTTCTTGCCAATGGAAGGGAAAAAACCCTACTTTCCCTCGGGGTCTTGTGGCTGTCACAACGTATTATCATTTACTCTACTTGGCAATGCAACCCCCTGGCGGTTTTTTTTTTTTTTTTCGTAAACGTAAAAACATCCATGAAAAACAGTTACAGCCATTTTTTACCATGCTGTCAGAGAGCTTTCTGTAGTTTTATTAAAAAGGGGAGAGGGGGATGTTTTTGTTTCCCGGCTTATAAGTACTCTTCTAGATCTTGTTCAACAGCTTTGTATACATCACCCCTCTTCTTCTTCTTCTTCTTCTTCTTCTTCTTCTTCTTCTTCTTCTTCTTCTTCTTCTTCTTCTTCTTCTTCGTCTTGGAGCATCGCATTCAAGAATTGTTCATCAATTCTTCCAGCTATGTTGGTTGTGTGTCAAAACCTGTGTTTCCGCGAATTTTTTTCTGTCTATTCCATAATGTTGTTAGTGGGGATGTTTTCTGTCCATATCATAATGTTGTAAGTGGGGATGTTTTCTGTCCATATCATAATGTTGTTAGTGGGGGTGTTTTCTGTCTATATCATAATGTTGTTAGTGGGGGTGTTTTCTGTCTTATTCCATAATGTTGTTAGTGGGGGTGTTTTCTGTCTATTCCATAATGTTGTTTTGTGGGGGTGTTTTCTGTCCATATCATAAATGTTGTTAGTGGGGGTGTTTTGTGGGCTATTCCATAATGTTGTTTGGGGGGGTGTTTTCTGTCCATATCATATGTTGTTAGTGGGGGTGTTTTCTGTCTATTCTATAATGTTGTTAGTGGGGGTGTTTTCTGTCTATTCTATAATGTTGTTAGTGGGGGTGTTTTCTGTCTATTCTATAATGTTGTTGTGGGGGGGTTTTCTGTCTATTCTATAATGTTGTTAGTGGGGGTGTTTTTCTGTCTATTCCATAATGTTGTTAGTGGGGATGTTTTCTGTCTATTCTATAATGTTGTTAGTGGGGATGTTTTCTGTCTATTCTATAATGTTGTTAGTGGGGATGTTTTCTGTCTATTCTATAATGTTGTTAGTGGGGGTGTTTTGTATCTATTCCATAATGTTGTTAGTGGGGGTGTTTTCTGTCCATATTTATAATGTTGTTAGTGGGGATGTTTTTGTCTATTCTATAATGTTGTTTAGTGGGATGTTTTCTGTCTATTCTATAATGTTGTTAGTGGGGATGTTTCTGTCTATTCTATAATGTTGTTAGTGGGGGTGTTTTCTGTCTATTCTATAATGTTGTTAGTGGGGGGTTTTCTGTCTATTCTATAATGTTGTTAGTGGGGGGTGTTTTCTGTCTATTCTATAATGTTGTTAGTGGGGGGGGGGGTTTCTGTCTATTCTATAATGTTGTTAGTGGGGGGTTTTCTGTCTATTCTATAATGTTGTTAGTGGGGATGTTTTCTGTCTATTCTATAATGTTGTTAGTGGGGGTGTTTTCTGTCTATTCTATATGTTGTTAGTGGGGATGTTTTCTTTCTATTCTATAATGTTGTTAGTGGGGGTGTTTTTCTGTCTATTCTATAATGTTGTTAGTGGGGATGTTTTCTGTCTATTCTATAATGTTGTTAGTGGGGATGTTTTCTGTCTATTCCATAATGTTGTTAGTGGGGGTGTTTTCTGTCCATATCATAATGTTGTTAGTGGGGGTGTTTTCTGTTTATTCCATAATGTTGTTAGTGGGGGTGTTTTCTGTTTATTCCATAATGTTGTTAGTGGGGGTGTTTTCTGTCTATATACATAATGTTGTTAGTGGGGGTGTTTTCTGTTTTTCCATAATGTTGTTAGTGGGGGTGTTTTCTGTCTATATCATAATGTTGTTAGTGGGGGTGTTTTCTGTTTATTCCATAATGTTGTTAGTGGGAGTGTTTTCTGTCTATTCCATAATGTTGTTAGTGGGGGTGTTTTCTGTCTATTCTATAATGTTGTTAGTGGGGGTGTTTTCTGTCTATATCATAATGTTGTTAGTGGGGGTGTTTTCTGTCCATATCATAATGTTGTTAGTGGGGGTGTTTTTCTGTCTATATCATAATGTTGTTAGTGGGGGTGTTTTCTGTCTATATCATAATGTTGTTAGTGGGGGTGTTTTCTGTCAATATCATAATGTTGTTAGTGGGGGTGTTTTCTGTCCATATCATTAATGTTGTTAGTGGGGGTGTTTTCTGTCTATATCATAATGTTGTTAGTGGGGGTGTTTTCTTTCCATATCATAATGTTGTTAGTGGGGGTTTTTCTGTCCATATCATAATGTTGTTAGTGGGGGTGTTTTCTGTCTATTCCATAATGTTGTTAGTGGGGGTGTTTTCTGTCTATTCCATAATGCTGTTAGTGGGGGTGTTTTCTGTCTATTCCATAATGTTGTTAGTGGGGGTGTTTTCTGTCTATTCCATAATGCTGTTAGTGGGGGTGTTTTCTGTCTATTCCATAATGTTGTTAGTGGGTGTGTTTTCTGTCCATATCATAATGTTGTTAGTGGGGGTGTTTTCTGTCTATTCCATAATGTTGTTAGTGGGTGTGTTTTCTGTCTATTCCATAATGCTGTTAGTGGGGGTGTTTTCTGTCTATTCCATAATGCTGTTAGTGGGTGTGTTTTCTGTCCATATCATAATGTTGTTAGTGGAGGTGTTTTCTGTCTATTCCATAATGTTGTTAGTGGGGATGTTTTCTATCTATTCTATAATGTTGTTAGTGGGGATGTTTTCTGTCTATTCCATAATGTTGTTAGTGGGGGTGTTTTCTGTCTATTCTATAATGTTGTTAGTGGGGATGTTTTCTGTCTATTCTATAATGTTGTTAGTGGGGGTGTTTTCTGTCTATTCCATAATGCTGTGAGTGGGGGTGTTTTGTGTCTATTCCATAATGTTGTTAGTGGGGGTGTTTTCTGTCCATATCATAATGTTGTTAGTGGGGGTGTTTTCTGTCTATTCTATAATGTTGTTAGTGGGGGGTGTTTTCTGTTTATTCCATAATGTTGTTAGTGGGGGTGTTTTCTGTCTATTCCATAATGTTGTTAGTGGGGGTGTTTTCTGTCTATTCATAATGTTGTTAGTGGGGTGTTTTTCTGTCATATCATAATGTTGTTAGTGGGGGTGTTTTCTGTCTATTCCATAATGTTGTTAGTGGGGGTGTTTTCTGTCTATTCACATAATGTTGTTAGTGGGGGTGTTTTCTGTCTATTCATAATGTTGTTAGTGGGGGTGTTTTCTGTCTATATCATAATGTTTGTTAGTGGGGTGTTTTCTGTCCATATCATAATGTTGTTAGTGGGGTGTTTTCTGTCTATATCATAATGTTGTTAGTGGGGGTGTTTTCTGTCTATATCATAATGTTGTTAGTTGGGGGTGTTTTTCTGTCCATATCATAATGTTGTTAGTGGGGGTGTTTGTTTTTGTCTATTTCTTATAATGTTGTTAGTGGGGGGTGTTTTTCTTTTCTATTCCATAATGTTGTTAGTGGGGGTGTTTTCTGTCTATTCCATAATGTTGTTAGTGGGGTGTTTTCTGTCTATTCCATAATGTTGTTAGTGGGGGTGTTTTCTGTCTATTCCATAATGTTGTTAGTGGGGTGTTTTCTGTTATTCTATATTTGTTATGGGGTGTTCTGTCTATCCATAATGTTGTTAGTGGGGGTGTTTTCTGTCTATTCCATAATGTTGTTAGTGGGTGTGTTTTCTGTCTATTCCATAATGTTGTTAGTGGGGGTGTTTTCTGTCTTTTACCATAATGTTGTTAGTGGGGTGTTTTTCTGTCTATTCCATAATGTTGTTAGTGGGGTTTTTCTGTCTATTCCATAATGTTGTTAGTGGGGTGTTTTCTGTCTATTCATAATGTTGTTAGTGGGGTGTTTTCTGTCTATTCCATAATGTTGTTAGTGGGGAGTGTTTTCTGTCTATTCTATAATGTTGTTAGTGGGGTGTGTTTTCTGTCTATTCTATAATGTTGTTAGTGGGGGTGTTTTTCTGTCTATTCTATAATGTTGTTAGTGGGGATGTTTTCTGTCTATTCCTATAATGTTGTTAGTGGGGGTGTTTTCTGTCTATATCATAATGTTGTTAGTGGGGGTGTTTTCTGTCTATTCCATAATGTTGTTAGTGGGGGTGTTTTTCTGTCTATATCATAATGTTGTTAGTGGGGGTGTTTTTGTGTCTATTCCATAATGTTGTTAGTGGGGTGTTTTCTGTCTATTCTATAATGTTGTTAGTGGGGTGTTTTCTGTCTATTCCATAATGTTGTTAGTGGGGGTGTTTTCTGTCTATTCCATAATGTTGTTAGTGGGGGTGTTTTCTGTCTATTCCATAATGTTGTTAGTGGGGGTGTTTTCTGTCCATATCATAATGTTGTTAGTGGGGGTGTTTTCTGTCTATTCCATGATGTTGTTAGTGGGGGTGTTTTCTGTCCATATCATAATGTTGTTAGTGGGGGTGTTTTCTGTCTATTCCATAATGTTGTTAGTGGGGGTGTTTTCTGTCTATATCATAATGTTGTTAGTGGGGGTGTTTTCTGTCTATTTCCATAATATTGTCAGTGGGGGTGTTTTCTGTCTATATCATAATGTTGTTAGTGGGTGTGTTTTCTGTCTATATCATAATGTTGTTAGTGGGGGTGTTTTCTGTCTATATCATAATGTTGTTAGTGGGGGTGTTTTCTTTCTATTCTATAATGTTGTTAGTGGGGGTGTTTTCTGTCCATATGATAATGTTGTTAGTGGGGGTGTTTTCTCTCTATTCTATAATATTGTTAGTGGGGATGTTTTCTGTCCATATCATAATGTTGTTAGTGGGGGTGTTTTCTGTCTATTCCATAATGTTGTTAGTGGGGGTTTTTTCTGTCTATATCATAATGTTGTTAGTGTGGGTGTTTTCTGTCTATATCATAATGTTGTTTGTGTGGGTGTTTTCTGTCTATTCCATGATGTTGTTAGTGGGGGTGTTTTTTTCTGTCCATGTCATAATGTTGTTAGTGGGGGTGTTTTCTGTCTATTCCATAATGTTGTTAGTGGGGGTGTTTTTTCTGTCCATATCATAATGTTGTTAGTGGGGGTGTTTTCTGTCTATTCCATAATGTTGTTAGTGGGGGTGTTTTTTTCTGTCCATGTCATAATGTTGTTAGTGGGGGTGTTTTCTGTCTATTCCATAATGTTGTTAGTGGGGGTGTTTTTTTCTGTCCATATCATAATGTTGTTAGTGGGGTGTTTTCTGTCTATATCATAATGTCGTTAGTGGGGGTGTTTTTTTTCTGTCTATATCATAATGTTGTTAGTGGGGGTGTTTTCTGTCTATATCATAATGTTGTTAATGGGGGTGTTTTTTTCTGTCCATATCATAATGTTGTTAGTGGGGGTGTTTTCTGTCTATATCATAATGTTGTTAGTGGTGTGTTTTTTTCTGTCTATATCATAATGTTGTTAGTGGGGATGTTTTCTGTCCATATCATAATGTTGTTAGTGGGGGTGTTTTCTGTCTATTCCATAATGTTGTCAGTGGGGGTGTTTACTGTCTATTCCATAATGTTGTTAGTGGGGATGTTTTCTGTCAATATCATAATGTTGTTAGTGGGGATGTGTTCTGTCTATTCCATAATGTTGTTAGTGGGGGTGTTTTCTGTCTATTCCATAATGTTGTTAGTGGGGGTGTTTTCTGTCTATATCTAATGTTGTTAGTGGGGGGGTTTTTCTGTCCATATCATAATGTTGTTAGTGGGGGTGTTTTCTGTCTATTCCATAATGTTGTTAGTGGGGATGTTTTTCTGTCTATTCCATAATGTTGTTAGTGGGGGGGGTTTTCTGTCTATATCGTAATGTTGTTAGTGATGGTGTTTTTCTGTCTATTCTATAATGTTGTTAGTGGGGGTGTTTTCTGTCTATTCCATAATGTTGTTAGTTGTGGTGTTTTCTGTCCATATCATAATGTTGTTAGTGGGAATGTTTTCTGTCTATATCATAATGTTGTTAGTGGGGATGTTTTCTGTCCATATCATAATGTTGTTAGTGGGGATTTTTTTCTGTCTATTCCATAATGTTGTTAGTGGGGGTGTTTTCTGTCTATATCATAATGTTGTTAGTGGGGGTGTTTTCTGTCTATTCCATAATGTTGTTAGTGGGGATGTTTTCTGTCTATATCATAATGTTGTTAGTGGGGGTGTTTTCTGTCTATATCATAGTGTTGTTAGTGGGGATGTTTTCTGTCTATATCATAATGTTGTTAGTGGGGGTGTTTTCTGTCTATATCATAATGTTGTTTGTGGGGGTGTTTTCTGTCCATATCATAATGTTGTTAGTGGGGGTGTTTTTTCTGTCCATATCATAATGTTGTCAGTCCATTGGGGATGGTTTTTTTCTGTCCTCTCTTCCGTCCCCTGGCCTTCAACATTTATCTGGAAAGGTGATTTAGCAAAACCATTGCAGCTTGTTACAAGGCCATACCAATGTCAGTGGACATCTACAAGTTCACTGTTTTGTCCATTTGTTCAATACTCTCTCTCTCTCTCTCTCTCTCACACACACACACACACACACACACACACACACACACATACACACACACACACACACACACACACACACATACACACACACACATACAAACACACACACATACAAACACACACATGCACACACACACATACACACACAAGGCAGTATTGACCAGGGCAGTGTTGACCAAGGCAGTGTTGACCAAGGCAGTGTTGACCAAGGCAGTGTTGACCAGGACAGTGTTGACCAGGGCAGTATTGACCAGGACATAAAACGTCCACAGAAAACCCAGACACAGTACATGTAGATGTGTGCATTTTGACACCTGCTGAAGACAACACCTGCTGAAGACAACACCTGCTGAAGACAACACCTGCTGAAGGCAACACCTGCTACAGACAACACCTGCCTTTGCCTCCACCCCCACCCCGTCCCTTTACTGGACCATCAGTGTTGGTCTGGGTGCTAGTCTTTCGGGTGAAACGGTATAACAACCTCCAGCGTGCGGCAAGATGATCGGTGTGATAATCTATAGGGGGGTGTGTGTGTGTGTGTGTGTGTGTGTGTGTGTGTGTGTGTGTGTGTGTGTGTGTGTGTGTGTGTGTGTGTGTGTGTGTGTGTCTGTGTGTGTGTCTGTGTGTGTGTGTGTGTGTGTGGTGTGTATCTGTGTGTGTGTGTCTGTGTGTGTGTCTGTGTGTGTGTGTGTCTGTGTGTGTCTGTGTGTGTGTGTCTGTGTCTGTGTGTGTCTGTGTGTGTCTGTACATGTGTGTGTATGTCTGTGTGTGTGTGTCTGTGTGTGTCTGTGTCTGTGTGTGTCTGTACATGTGTGTGTGTCTGTGTGTGTCTGTGTCTGTGTGTGTCTGTACATGTGTGTCTGTGTGTGTCTGTGTGTCTGTGTGTGTGTCTGTGTCTGTGTGTGTCTGTACATGTGTGTGTGTCTGTGTGTGTGTCTGTGTGTGTCTGTACATGTGTGTGTGTCTGTGTGTGTGTCTGTCTGTGTGTGTGTCTGTGTGTGTGTGTGTCTGTGTGTGTATCTGTGTGTGTCTGTGTCTGTGTGTGTCTGTACATGTGTGTGTGTCTGTGTGTGTGTGTGTGTCTGTGTCTGTGTGTCTGTACATGTGTGTGTGTCTGTGCGTGTGTGTGTGTCTGTACATGTGTGTGTGTCTGTATATGTGTGTGTGTCTGTGTGTGTGTGTGTCTGTGTGTGTCTGTACATGTGTGTGTGTCTGTGTGTGTGTGTGTGTGTGTCTGTGTGTGTCTGTGTCTGTGTGTGTGTGTGTCTGTACATGTGTGTGTGTCTGTGTGTGTGTGTCTGTGTGTGTGTGTGTGTGTGTGTGTGTCTGTACATGTGTGTGTGTCTGTGTGTTTGTATCTGTGTGTGTGTGTGTGTGTGTGTGTCTGTACATGTGTGTGTGTCTGTACATGTGTGTGTGTGTGTGTGTGTGTGTGTCTGGTGTGTCTGTACATGTCTGTGTCTGTGTGTGTCTGTACATGTGTCTGTGTGTGTGTGTCTGTACATGTGTCTGTGTGTGTGTGTCTGTACATGTGTGTGTGTCTGTGTGTGTGTCTGTGTGTGTCTGTGTGTGTGTGTCTGTACATGTGTGTGTGTCTGTACATGTGTCTGTGTGTGTGTGTGTCTGTACATGTGTTTGTGTGTGTGTGTCTGTACATGTGTGTGTGTGTGTCTGTGTGTGTGTGTCTGTGTGTGTCTGTACATGTGTGTGTGTCTGTACATGTGTCTGTGTCTGTGTGTGTCTGTACATGTGTCTGTGTGTGTGTGTGTCTGTACATGTGTCTGTGTGTGTGTGTGTCTGTACATGTGTGTGTGTCTGTGTCTGTGTCTGAGTGTGTCTGTACATGTGTGTGTGTCTGTGTGTGTCTGTACATGTGTCTGTGTCTGTGTGTGTCTGTACATGTGTGTGTGTCTGTGTGTGTGTCTGTACATGTGTCTGTGTCTGTGTGTGTCTGTACATGTGTCTGTGTGTGTGTGTGTGTGTGTCTGTGTCTGTGTGTGTCTGTACATGTGTCTGTGTCTCTGTGTGTGTGTGTGTGTCTGTACATGTGTCTGTGTGTGTGTGTCTGTACATGTGTATGTGTCTGTGTGTACATGTGTCTGTGTCTGTGTGTGTCTGTACATGTGTCTGTGTGTGTGTGTGTGTGTGTGTGTCTGTGTGTGTCTGTACATGTGTCTGTGTGTGTGTGTGTGTGTGTGTGTCTGTAAATGTGTCTGTGTCTGTGTGTGTCTGTAGATGTGTCTGTGTCTGTGTGTGTCTGTACATGTGTGTGTCTGTACATGTGTGTGTCTGTACATGTGTCTGTGTGTGTGTGTGTACATGTGTGTGTGTCTGTGCGTGTGTGTGTGTCTGTGTGTGTCTGTACATGTGTGTAAATGTGTCTGTGCGTGTGTGTGTGTGTCTGTAAATGTGTCTGTGTCTGTGTGTGTCTGTACATGTGTCTGTGTGTGTCTGTACATGTGTCTGTGTGTGTCTGTACATGTGTGTGTCTGTACATGTGTCTGTGTCTGTAGATGTGTGTGTGTCTGTGCGTGTGTGTGTGTCTGTGTGTGTCTGTACATGTGTGTGTGTCTGTGCGTGTGTGTGTGTCTGTACATGTGTGTGTGTCTGTGTGTGTCTGTACATGTGTGTGTCTGTGTGTGTGTCTGTGTGTGTTTGTACATGTGTGTGTGTCTGTGTGTGTGTGTCTGTGTGTGTCTGTACATCTGTGTGTGTCTGTGTGTGTCTGTACATGTGTGTGTGTCTGTGTGTGTGTGTGTCTGTACATGTGTGTGTGTCTGTACATGTATGTGTGTCTGTGTGTGTCTGTACATGTGTGTGTGTCTGTGTGTGTGTCTGTGTGTGTCTGTGTATGTGTCTGTGTGTGTGTGTGTGTGTGTGTGTGTGTCTATGTGTGTGTGTGTGTGTGTACATGTGTGTGTGTCTGTATATGTGTGTTTGTGTATGTGTGTGTGTGTCTGTCTGTACATGTGTGTTTGTGTGTGTCTGTGTGTGTGTGTGTTTGTACATGTGTGTGTGTGTTTCTGTAGATATGTGTGTGTCTGTACATGTGTGTGTTTGTGTATGTGTGTGTGTGTGTGTCTGTCTGTGCATGTGTGTGTTTGTGTGTGTGTCTGTACATGTGTGTTTGTGTGTGTGTCTGTACATGTGTGTGTTTGTGTGTCTGTACATGTGTGTGTCTGTGTGTGTGTGTCTGTACATGTGTGTTTTTGTGTGTGTGTGTGTGTGTGTGTGTGTGTGTGTGTGTGTGTGTTGATGTGTGCATGTGTGTTTGTTGATGTGTGCATGTGTGTGTTGATTGATGTGTTGATATGTGTTGACCTGTGTGATCATCTGTGTGTTGATGTGTGTGTGTGTGTGTGTTGATGTGTGTGTGTGTGCTGGCTATTTCCGATGTGCATCTGCCGTCTGATGAAATGACCGTTCCCAGGTATTTGAACTGTGTCAAGGTAGTGCCATTTGCTGTTATTTTGCATGAGGGGATTTCATGTTTTTTACTGATCACCATGACTTCAGTCTTCCTGCTGTTTAGTTCCCACCCCTTACCTTTGCTTTCTATTTCTAGTATATTCACAAGGTTTTGTAGGTCCGTATCGAATGTTGTTTATCGTTTTCCCTCCAACTTTTAATCCAGGGTCTTCTTCTAGGTTTCTCATGATGTTTTTGCTGTAAATTGAAAACATTTCTGGTGACAAAACACAACCCTGTCTGACTCCTCTTTTGATGTTTTGGAAAGAGCTTATATTGTTTTCTATTCTCATTGCAGCTGTTTGTTCCTAGTACATATTCCTGATTATTCCTAGATCTTTTCCATCAACATTGAGTCTCTCCAGTTGGTTGATCAATTCTTCATGTCGTACCCGATCGAAAGTCTTGGTATAATCAACAAAGCATAAATACAAATCCTTATTCATCTCAATTGACCTCTCTATGATAGTTCTTAGAATGTATATGGCATTAATAGTTCCCTTCCCTTCTATTCCTTGTCCTCATCGTGATTATTCTTAACAGGAGTTTTGTTACATGACTCATCAAACTGATTGTGCGATGGAGTTCGCATTCTATGGCCCCTGTCTTCTTTGGAAGTGCAATGAAAATTGATTTTGACATATCTTTGGGGATTTTTCCAGTGTCGTAAATTTCATTTAGGAGGACTGTCATTTTTTCTGTGCCAAATTCTTCCAGGGCTTCAATCATCTCTGTAGTAATGTTGTCTGGTCCTGGGGCTTTTCCTGGTTTCATCTTTTTCAGTGCTGCTCTAACTTCATCTTTCATTATGGGTGGTCCTTCAAAGTTCTTTTTTATAATGTGTTCTTCGTTTCTGTCATCCTCAAAAAGGTCTTTAATGTACTCTCCCCATCTGTCCAGTATTTTGTCTCTTTCCATGATAAGCGTGCCATCTTTCGATTTTAAGCAACCAGTTGATGTGCATTATTTTTCCTGTGGACAATTTCTTCAATTCGTCTGTACATACCCTGAGGATCCATTTTGTGTCGGTCTTCTATCTTTTTGCATTTTGTGTTCAGCCAAGCTTCCTTAGCTTCATTGCACCTATACCTGATTTCTTTGTTTATCTTCTTGTATATCTCCTCGTTTCTCTTTGTCTTCCTCCTTTTCTCCATCAGGCCCAAAATTTCATTAGTCATCCAGCTCTTTTTTGCTTTTCTATTTGCCTTAGGGATTTCTTCACAAGCTTCATTTATCAACTTTGTCCATTGTTCCTCACTGTCACCAACGTCTTCCAGAGCACTGAATTTGTTTTGAACATGTACATTAAATTTTTTACGTATTTCATCTGACTTTAAGAGTCCAAGATTTAGTTTGATGTTGCTTTTGGTCTGTTTCCTTTTCCTCCATTTCAGCCTAAATCTTCCCACTACAGGATTGTGGTCACTGTTGCAGTCTGTGCCTGGTAGTGTTTTTGCTGACAGTAAAGAATTTCTAAATCTTTTGTTGATCAGGGTGTAGTCAATCTGATTTTTGGTATTATCTCCTGAACTCATCCAAGTCCATTTTCTTCTATTAGACTGCTCAAACCAGGTGTTTCCTACTATGAACTCATTCATCTGTGCCCATTCTACAAGTTTCCCTCCCCTTTCATTTTATGTACCAAGGCCATGAGGTTCAACTATATCCTCCACCCTATCCTGTCCCACTTTAGCATTAAAATCTCCCATTATGACTGTAACTTCTTGTGATTTACATTGGACCTTGGCCATCTCTAATATTTTGTAGAAGTTGTCGATGTCTTCCTGAGTACTTGCGGATGTTGGTGCATACACCTGTATGATGTTCATATCAAATGGTTTGCCTCCCAATTTGACCAGCAAAACTCTGTCGGACACAGCCCAGTATCCCTTAACTGCTTTTGATTTGTCTTTGTCCATTATGATGCCTACTCCTCTTTCATGTGAGTTACCATCAGAGTACATGTATAACACTATGTATTCTCCTGATGTTATCATGCCTGCCCCCTTCCATCTCACTTCCCCTAGTCCTAAAATACTGATGTTAAACCTTTCCATCTCAATTTTGATATTGTCTAATTTACCTTTGTACAACAGTGTTCTGATGTTCCATGTTGCTATTTTGGTGTTTCTAAGTTTGACTTTGGGTTTGATTTTGGTCGCAGTAGCTGGCTGACGGTCTGGGTGGATGACATATGCGTTGCTATTTTTAGAACTGTAAACACTGTCAGTGGATGACATATGCGTTGCTATTTTTAGAACTGTAAACACTGTCAGTGGATGACATATGCGTTGCTATTTTTAGAACTATAAACACGGTCAGTGGATGACATATGCGTTGCTATTTTTAGAACTATAAACACGGTCAGTGGATGACATATGCGTTGCTATTTTTAGAACTATAAACACTGTCAGTGGATGACATATGCGTTGCTATTTTTAGAACTATAAACACGGTCAGTGGATGACATATGCATTGCTATTTTTAGAACTATAAACACGGTCAGGGGATGACATATGCGTTGCTATTTTTAGAACTATAAACACTGTCAGTGGATGACATATGCGTTGCTATTTTTAGAACTATAAACACTGTCAGTGGATGACATATGCGTTGCTATTTTTAGAACTATAAACACTGTCAGTGGATGACATATGCGTTGCTATTTTTAGAACTATAAACACGGTCAGTGGATGACATATGCGTTGCTAATTTTAGAACTATAAACACTGTCAGTGGATGACATATGCGTTGCTATTTTTAGAACTATAAACATGGTCAGTTGAATATGTTTCTTTTCTTATCATAAACACGGTCAATTGCTGATGTGTATATGTGGCAATTTTTGTCGCCGATACCACATCCACATCAAGGAAAGATCAGTCGGCAATCAAGGCAGGAGCAGAAGGGGGGAGAGAGAAGAAAAGGGGAGAGAAGTGTATTTATCTTGGAGAACATGGAGCTCATTACGGCCCCTTGTGTGATTGCCTGTGATGGCAGAATGAGTGGGCACTTGTCATCGTCATCCTTATCATCATCATCATCATCATTATCGTCGTCGTTGTCGTCGTCATCATCATCATCATTAACATCATCATCGTCATTATCAGCAGAAAACAACATCATCATCATCATTATATCCATATCTATTAATATCACCATCAACATCACCATTACCGTCACTGTCATCATACCATCATCTTCGCCACATCATCATCACCATCATCATCATCATCATCACCATCATCATCATCATCACCATCATCACCATCATCATCATCATCAAGGTCAAGGTCAAGGTTCAGCCGCCTCACAGGCAGGGCTACCTCGCTGCGATTATTTGTGTGTGTGCACGGAGTTATATCGATTGTTGATGGCTAAAAGCAAGTGATTGTGTTTGTGAATGCTCCTGTTTCAGTATGTGGTGGTTTATAAATGCTTCGCTGCAAGCCAAGGTACTGTTTTCTTTGTGTATTTTATCTCTCCTACTCCACTTGAATTTTCAACTCAGCCCGCCATGTTTCTCGCCAGTGCACGTGCACCCTCCCCGCTCTGTCTCTCTCGCACTGCGTGCGTCTGCCTCATCACGCCCCGCTTCACAACCAGCTGTTGTGTCTACATATTCTTCCACTCGTGTGCAGTACAATCGGGACTGCTTGCTGTCATGTTGCCCCCCTGACTCGATCCTTGACCCTGACCTGGTTGAACACTTGAGATCGCTGAAAATCGGCCGAAATCTCCCCCGTCGTCGATCATGTCGTGGTGGAATGCGCAAGAGACGTACGATTCCAGTGGTCACTGATGTACATCAGCGTCATGGCAGCAGTGGTCTGCCTTCTGTTCCTGTCTATGATACCCATCCGTCCCCCAGACCGCTGTGCTCCAACCCTGATAACCTCATTCCTCTCACAGCCGGCAAAAAGAAACTACGCACTGACTCATTGACTCTTGCACTGTTCAATGCTCAGGCCCTCGGTACCAGACACGAGAAGAGATCCGCGATCAACTACTTCATCCATGACCACGTCGTCGATATTTTCGCCGTCAATGAAACCTGGTTTCAGCCTGTCGGGGATGAACCCAAGGAGAGGGATCTTGCTCCTCCCGGTCACCGTACACTCTCGTTCGCTCGCAAAACTGGTCTCGGCGGCGGCATCGCTTTTGTTGTTGCCGAGTCCCTCCTGCCCCGAATTACTACCAAGACTGACTTTAAATTCAAACACTCTACTTTTGAAATTGTCCAGCTCTCCCTCACTCTACCCCACCAGACTTTCCATCTGCTGTTCCTCTACCGTCCACCACCCAGCCCAAAGAACCAGCTTAAAAACCATGTGTTTGTAGAAGAGTTTCCAGACCTCCTTGCCTACTGTAACACCTTGAAAGGCTGTTTCATCATTGCAGGAGACTTTAATTTTCATTATAATGAACCTAACCAGACCCACACTGCTAAACTGATAAGCTCTTTGAACTCCTTTGGCTTGACCCAATCTATCGACACTCCAACCCACGAAAAAGGCAACATCCTCGATTGGGTTGTTCATAGAACTGACCAGTCCTTCATCAAATCCATTGAAATTGATTATACTCTTCCTTCGGATCATGTCTGTATCCTCGGCCAACTTTCAATGACCAAGCCTCCACCCCAAACTACCTATGTCATGGTCAGAAAACTAGTTGATATCAACACCGTCGTCTTCAACGAAGATCTCCTGGCCGCTCTTCAGTCCTGTCCTCCAGCCTCTGCTGACGACCTCAATCGGACTATTGGTGATCTGCTGGACATGCACGCCCCCGCCACCAGACGTAGGGTATCCCAGAGACCACCATCGCCCTGGTTTTCTGCCGTTGGCCCTGATCTTCTTAAGGCCAAGCGTGAACGCCGTCGTGCTGAAAGACGGTGGCTGAAGAACAGCATTACTATCAATAAACAGATTTTTCAGGCTGCCAACAAAACTGTCAATGCTATAGTTGACTCTGCTAAGTCTGCCTTTTACAATGCGAAAATTATTGCATGCTCTACATCAAAACAGCTATATTCCGTTACTAATACCCTCCTTGGCAAATCAGATAAATCTCCTCTCCCATCATGCTTTCCCCCTGCCCGTCTAGCACAACATTTTTCAGATTTTTTCATTGATAAAATTAGGTCCATCCGTTCCAGTCTTGACTCCCAGCCCATCTCTCAACCTCCTATTCCCGACCCTCTGTTTCAAGGCACACCACTTATTTCTTTTCAGCCTGCTTCTGAAACTACTATCCGCAATGTAATCCGCCATTCTGACATCAAGACCTGTGAGCTTGATCCTCTTCCAGCATCTATCTTAACACACTGCCTAGATACTTTGCTCCCTCACTTCACAACTGTCATCAACAATTCCCTGTCATCTGGTATCTTTCCCTTTTCCTTCAAATCTGCCCTGGTCAGACCTCTTTTAAAGAAACCTAGTCTTGACCCCAATAACCTCAAAAACTATCGACCTGTTTCCAACCTACCTTTCTTATCCAAAGTCCTTGAAAAAATTGTTCTCGCACAGATCTCTGATCATATCACCGCCAACAACCTCTCTTACCCTTATCAGTCGGCTTATCGCACTGGACACAGCCCTGAAACTGCTCTTGTAAAAATTGCAAATGATATTCTGACTGCTCTTGATCAAAATCAAATCTCTCTTCTATCTCTCCTTGATCTCTCGGCTGCATTCGACACCATCGACCATTCTATCATGCTCACACGTCTCCATAAAGTGTTCGGTATCTCTGACATCGCTCTGTCTTGGTTCCAGTCCTACCTTTCCAATCGCACTCAAACAGTCTCTGTCTGTTGTTCATCCTCTGCACCCGCTACCGTCCAGTTTGGTGTGCCCCAAGGCTCTGTTTTAGGTCCCATCCTATTTGTGCTGTACACACAACCCCTCTCTGAAATTATGCGACTTCACTCTATGTCCCATCATAGCTTTTCTGATGACAACCAACTCTATACTTCTGGTTCCCTCCCACAACTGCCCTCTATAATCAGACAAACCCAAGGCTGCATTTCTGATGTTCACTCCTGGATGACTGTAAACAAACTTCAACTCAACCCCATTAAAACTGAACTTAGCCTTATCTCTACCACCACATTGGCTAAGTGTTCTTCCCTTCCTCTGTCTGTCTCTCTGCTTGGATCTGACATTCCACTATCTTCCACTGTCCGCAATCTTGGAGTCACTCTTGATAACACCCTGTCCTTTGAAAAACACGTCCAGAATGTTTGCAGATTATGCTATCTTGAGATACGCAGAATTTCTTCTATTCGCAATATCCTCTCTGTCGAAGCCACCAAAACTCTCCTCTGTGCCTTTGTTCTCTCTCGTCTCGACTACTGCAACTCCCTCCTCTCGGGCTGTCCTTTCTCTCTCATTCAAAAGCTTCAAAAAGTTCAAAACAATGCTGCTAGGCTCATCTTCAGAAAATCTCGTTCCTCTCATGTCACTCCTCTTCTCAAATCTCTTCACTGGTTACCTGTTGAAAAGAGAATTCGCTACAAGATTGCTTTGTTATGTTTTAAGTCTCTCAACGGTCTTGCACCCCCTTACATCTCTGACCTCCTCCATCTGTACACCCCCTCTCGTCAACTTCGTTCCTCGGCTGATACTCGTACCTTCCGCATACCATTCTGTCGCACTAAAACTTATGGTCAACGCTCCTTTTCCTATCAGGCCCCTGTAATCTGGAATCAGCTCCCTGTCTCTGTTCGCCACTCTGCAACTCTCACTTCTTTCAAGTCCTCTCTGAAAACCCATCTCTTCCAGTCCCTCTCATGATACTTATAAAGACTCTACCACCTAACTTCCCCAAATCCCCCCTTGTTGTCTTTTGAGCCTTGAATGTCGGCTGGTGTGTGTGTGCGTGTGTGTGTGTGTGTGTGTGTGTGTGTGTGTG
>JAPXFY010000654.1:0-10000 GCA_030674185.1 Monoplex corrugatus | reverse complement strand
TAACACAGAGCTATAGATGGTAAGACAGGATAACACAGAGCTATAGATGGTAAAACAGGATAACACAGAGCTATAGATGGTAAGACAGGATAACACAGAGCTATAGATGGTAAGACAGGGTAACAGAGCTATAGATGGTACATAAGGATAACACAGAGCTATAGATGGCAAGACAGGATAACACTGAGCTATAGATGATAAGACAGGATAACACAGAGCTATAGATGGTTAGACAGGATGACACAGAGCTATAGATGGTAAGACAGGATAACACAGAGCTATAGATGGTAAGACAGGATAACACAGAGCTATAGATGGTACATAAGGATAACACAGAGCTATAGATGGTAAGACAGGATAACACAGAGCTATAGATGGTAAGACAGGATAACACAGAGCTATAGATGGTAAGACAGGATAACACAGAGCTATAGATGGTAAGATAGGATAACACAGAGATATAGATGGTAAGACAGGATGACACAGAGCAATAGATGGTACATAAGGACACAGAGCTATAGATGGTACATAAGGACACAGAGCTATAGATGGTAAGACAGGATAACACAGAGCTATAGATGGTACATAAACATAAAGACACAGAGCTATATATGGTACATAAGGACACAGAGCTATAGATGGTAAGACAGGATAACACAGAGCTATAGATGGTAAGACAGGATAACACAGAGCTATAAATGGTAAGACAGGATATACACAGAGCTATAGATGGTAAGACAGGATAACACAGAGCTATAGATGGTAAGACAGGATGACACAGAGCAATAGATGGTAAGACAGGATAACACAGAGCTATAGATGGTAAGACAGGATAACACAGAGCTATAGATGGTACATAAGGATAACACAGAGCTATTGATGGTAAGACAGGATGACACAGAGCTATAGATGGTAAGACAGTATAACACAGAGCTATAGATGGTAAGACAGGATAACACAGAGCTGTAGATGGTAAGACAGGATAACACAGAGCTATAGATGGTACATAAGGATGACACAGAGCTATAGATGGTAAAACAGGATAACACAGAGCTATAGATGGTAAAACAGGATAACACAGAGCTATAGATGGTAAGACAGGATGACACAGAGCTATAGATGGTAAGACAGGATAACACAGAGCTGTAGATGGTAAGACAGGATAACACAGAGCTATAGATGGTGGAGCAGGAAGACACAGAGCTATAGATGGTGGAGCAGGAAGACACAGAGCTATAGATGATACATAAGGATGACACAGAATTGCGCAGTGGCCAAGACCAAAACAAGGGAAGCAATCACTGGAGAGAGATTCAGAGTGAAGTCCCCTGTCTCCAGCTTTGTGCATCTTTCTGTGTCACTGTGACCTTGACACTAAACATTTGTCTTCCCACTTTCACAGTTGTACGTCGCTTTTGGCATCAATTGTTTGTAGGCTGGTCCACACAGCCCTTTGTTTGCCTTCTGTTTGACATTGTTGTTTGTTTGTTTGTTTGTTTGTTTGTTTGATTTTAAAGGGGACAGGGGAGGGGGTAATAATTAGATGGAGGTGCCTTGTGTGTGTGTGTGTGTGTGTGTGTGTGTGTGTGTGTGTGTGTGTGTGTGTGTGTGTGTGTGCGCGCGCGCGCGCGCGCGTGTGTGTGTGTGTTACCACTATGAGCAAAATCTGTCACAGCTGTTTCTGTATAATTTTTCACCATAATTATGCAGACTAAGAGTTTGATCCGAAGTCCTGAAGTCTGCTTATGTCAGTTGGACACCTGGCTAGAGACGGCCACACATCGCTGACCCTGATGACGGTTGCACGTGCAGCCATGGCAACAGCAGAGGAAAAGGAACTGGACTGTGGTTGGATAGAAAACAGAAAGAAAGCTGCGGCATAGAGCATCCAGCCACTGCCATCAGCCCGTGTGTGTGTCAGCTGTACCAAGGACTGTCAATCAACAATGGCCATTCAGCCATAAGCCACACTGTTCCACATCCAACTGAGTCCTTTACCAGGCGTTGCCACTGTGTAATCAGACAGACAGAGATATCAGTGTGACCCACAGATAAGTCGTCAGTGTGTTTTATACATGTGCAGACTTGATGGAGCTTGAACGTCCTTACTGTGTACAGACATGCAGGATATCAAATACGCACGTTAGAGATCCTGTAAGCCATATCTGTGTATGGCGGCCTATGGAGACAGCATGCACACCATCAAAAACAGTATGCACACTGTGCGGCAACATAACGCTATACACAACGTGGGCAAAACAGTCGTTTATACAGAAATCTTAGAAAAGACTGCTCGGAACTGGATAAAAAATCTAAAAGATAAAAAATGATCCATTTTCTAGATACCTCTGATGGAACAGATAAAAACATGTCATGAGGGACTAACATCAGCTTGTCAACATTTTTAAACAGAACTGATGACACAAGTTCAGCGCATTGAGGAGTTTTCGAATCTGCGTAGAGAGGCAGACATTTTGGGGCTCACAGACCGTTAAACAGACTCCTGCATAATATACCTACATAATATGACCGACCTGCCACTGTTCACATTGAACTCATCAACAGAGTGCATAACAAACAGGGTACATAAATAAACAGGGTACATAAACACACAGGGTACATAAACACACACGGTACATAAACACACACGGTACATAAACACACACGGTATATAAACACACACGGTACATAAACAAACAGGGTACATAAACAAACAGGGTAATAAACACACAGGGTACATAAACACACACGGTACACAAACAAACAGGGTACATAAACAAACAGGGTAATAAACACACAGGGTACATAAACAAACAAGGTACATAAACAAACACGGTACATAAACACACAGGGTACGTAAACACACAGGGTACATAAACAAACACGGTACATAAACAAACACGGTACATAAACACACAGGGTACATAAACACACAGGGTACATAAACACACAGGGTACATAAACACACAGGGTACATAAACACACAGGGTACATAAACACACAGGGTACATAAACACACAGGGTACATAAACACACAGGGTACATAAACACACAGGATACATAAACACACACGGTACATAAACACACAGGGTACATAAACACACAGGGTACATAAACAAACAGGGTACACAAACAGGGTACATAAACAAACAGGATACATAAACACACAGGGTACATAAACACACAGGGTACATAAACACACAGGGTACATAAACAAACAGGGTACATAAACACACAGGGTACATAAACAAACAGGGTACATAAACAAACAGGGTACATAAACGCACAGGGTACATAAACAAACAGGGTACATAAACACACAGGATACATAAACACACACGGTACATAAACACACAGGATACATAAACACACAGGGTACATAAACACACACGGTACATAAACACACAGGGTACATAAACAAACAGGGTACACAAACAGGGTACATAAACAAACAGGGTACATTAAATAAACAGGGTACATAAACACACAGGTACATAAACAAACAGGGTACATAAACACACAGGATACATAAACACACACGGTACATAAACACACAGGATACATAAACACACAGGGTACATAAACACACACGGTACATAAACACACAGGGTACATAAACACACAGGGTACATAAACAAACAGGGTACACAAACAGGGTACATAAACAAACAGGGTACATTAAATAAACAGGGTACATAAACACACAGGTACATAAACAAACAGGGTACATAAACAAACAGGGTACATAAACACAGATACATAAACACACAGGGTACATAAACAAACAGGGTACATAAACACACAGGGTACATAAACACACAGGGTACATAAACACACAGGGTACATAAACAAACAGGGTACAGAAACAAACAGGATACATAAACACACACACGGTACATAAACAGGGTACATAAACACACAGGGTACATAAACAAACAGGGTACATAAACACACAGGTGATATAAACACACAGGGTACATAAACACACAGGGTACATAAACACACAGGTACATAACACACAGGGTACATAAACACACAGGGTACATAAACAGGGTACATAAACAAACAGGGTACATAAACACACAGGGTATATAAACACACAGGGTACATAAACACACAAGGTGTTCTTGTTTTGGTTGTCTAGTTCTGTTCTGTTCTCTTCTGTTCTGTCTGTCTAATGTTTGTTCTGTTTCTGTCTGTTCTGTTCTGTCTTGTTTGTTCTTCTGTTTGTTCTGTCTTGTTTGTTCTGTCTGTTCTATTCTGTCTTGCTTTGTTCTGTCTGTTCTGTTCTGTCTTGTTTGTTTGTCTGTTTGTTCTGTCTTGTTTTGTTCTGTCTGTTGTTCTGTCATTCGTCTGTCTTGTTTGTTCTGTCTTGTTTTTTCTGTCTTGTTGTTTCTGTCTTGTTCTGTCTTGTTTGTTCTGTCTTTTTTGTCTGTCTTGTTTTGTTCTGTCTTGTTCTGTTCTGTCTTTTGTTTTTTGTTCTCTTGTTTGTTCTGTCTGTTCTGTTTGTCTGTTCTGTTTTGTTTTTTCTGTCTGTTCTGATTTGTCTTGTTTGTTCTGCTTGTTTTGTTCTGTCTTGTTTGTTGTTCTTTGTTTTTGTCTTGTTTTGTTCTGTTCTGTTTATTCTGTCTTGTTTTGTTCTGTCTTGTTTTGTTCTGCCTTCTTTTGTCTGCTTCTTTGTTCTGTCTTGTTTTGTTTGTCTTGTTTTGTTTGTCTTGTTTTGTTCTGTCTTGTTTTGTTCTGTTCTGTCTTGTTTTGCTCTGTCTGATTTGTTTTGATCTGTCTTGTTTTCTTCTATTCTGTCTTGTCCGTTCTGTCTTGTTCTGTTTCTTCTTCTTTTGTTCTGTCTTGTGCTTGTTCTGTTCGGCTTGTTTGTTGTCTGTCTTGTTTTTTGTTTGTTTGTCTGTCTTGTTTTGTTCTGTTGTTTTGTTCTTCTTGTTTTGTTCTTCTTGTTTTGTTCTGTCTTGTTTTGTTCTTCTGTGTCTGTTCGTTCTGTTCTGTTCTGTTCTGTGTCTGTTTTTTGTCTGTTCTGTCTTGTTTGTTCTGTCTTGTTTGTTCTGTCTTGTTCTGTTGCTGTCTTGTTCTTGTTTGTCTTTTTTTGTTCTTGTCTTGTTTTTCTGTCTTGTTTTGTTCTGTCTTGTTTGTCTGGTTCTGTCTTGTTTTGTTGTTTTGTTTTGTTCTGTCTTGTTTTGTTCTGTCTTGTTCTGTTCTGTCTTGTTTTGTTCTGTTCTGTCTTGGTCTGTTCTGTCTTGTTCTGTTCTGTCTTGTTCTGTACTGTCTGTCTTGTTCTGTCTTGTTTTGTTCTGTTCTGTTTGTTTGTTCTGTCTTGTTTGTTCTGTCTTGTTTTGTTCTGTTTTGTTATGTCTGTTCTGTTCTGTCTTGTCTTGTTCTGTCTTGTCCTGTTCTGTCTTGTTCTGTTCTGTCTTGATTGTTCTGTCTTGTTTTGTTCTGTCTTGTTCTGTTCTGTCTTGCTTTGTTCTGTCTGTTCTGTTCTGTCTTGTTCTGTTGTTATGTTCTCTTGTTCTGTTCTTTCTGTTCTGTCTTGTTTTTCTGTTCTGTCTGTTCTGTTCTGTTCTTCTGTTTAATGTTCTGTTCTGTCTTGTTTTGTTCTGTCTGTTCTGTTCTGTCTTGTTCTGTTCTGACTTGTTTTGTTCTGACTTGTTTTGTTCTCTGTTTTTTTGTCTTGTTTTGTTCTGTCTTGTTCTGTTCTGTCTTGTTCTGTTCTGTTGTCTTGTTCTGTTCTGTCTTGTTCTGTCTTGTTCTGTTGTGTCTTGTTTTGTTCTGTCTTGTTCTGTTCTGTCTTGTTTTGTTCTGTCTTGTTCTGTTCTGTTGTCTTGTTCTGTTCTGTTTTGTTCTGTTCTGTCTTGTTCTGTTCTGTTGTCTTGTTCTGTTCTGTTTTGTTCTGTCTTGTTCTGTCTTGTTCTGTTCTGTATTGTTCTGTTCTGTCTTGTTCTGTTCTTTCTTGTTTTGTTCTGTCTTGTTTTTGTTCTGTTGTCTGTTTGTTTGCTCTGTCTCGTTCTGTTCTGTCTTGTTCTGTTCTGTCTTTTGTTTTGTTCTGTCTTGTTCTGTTCTGTCTTGTTTCTCCTGTCTTGTTTTCTTGTCTTATTTTGTTCTGTCTTGTTCTGTTCTGTCTTGTTCTGTTCTGTCTTGTTTTGTTTTGATTTGTTTTGTTTTGTTCTGTCTTGTTTGTTCTGTCTTCTTTTTATGTCTTGTTTTCTTTTGTCTTATTTTGTTCTGTCTTGTTCTGTTCTGTCTGGTTTTGTTTTGATCTGTTTTGTTTTGTTCTGTCTTGTTTGTTCTGTCTTGTTTTGTTCTGTCTTGTTTGTTCTGTCTTGTTTGTTCTGTCAGGTTTGTTCTGTCTTGTTCTGTTCTGTCTTGTTCTGTTCTGTCTTGTTTTGTTCTGTCTTGTTTTGTTCTGTCTTGCTTTGTTCTGTCTTGTTTTGTTCTGTCTTGCTTTGTTCTGTCTTGTTTTGTTCTGTCTGTTCTGTCTTGTTCTGTCTGTCTTGCTTTGTTTTATTCTGTCTTGATTTGTTCTGTCTGTTCTGTTCTGCTCTGTCTGTTCTGTCTTGTTCTGTTCTGTCTTGTTCTGTTCTGTCGTTCTGTCTTGTTCTGTTCTGTCTTGTTTTGTTTCTGTTCTGTCTTGTTCTGTTCTGTCTTGTTCTGTTCTGTCTTATTCTGTTCTGTATTGTTCTGTTCTGTCTTATTCTGTTCTGTCTTGTTCTGTTCTGTCTTGTTTTGTTCTGTCTTGTTTGTTCTGTCTTGTTTTGTTCTGTCTTGTTCTGTTCTGTTCTGTCTTGTTCTGTTCTGTCTTGTTCTGTTCTGTTTCTGTCTTTTGTTCTGTTCTGTCTTGTTCAGTTCTGTTTCTGTCTTGTTCTGTTCTGTCTTGTTCTGATCTGTCTTGTTCTGATCTGTCTTGTTTTGTTCTGTCTTGTTCTGTTCTGTCTTGTTCTGTTCTGGCTTGTTCTGTTTCTGTCTTGTTCTGTTCTGTCTTGTTCGTTCTGTTCTGTCTTGTTCTGTTCTGTCTTGTTCTGTTCTGTCTTGTTTTGTTCTGTCTTGTTTTGTTCTGTTTTGCTTTGTTCTGTCTTGTTTTGTTTTCTGTTCTGTCTTGTTTCTGTCTTGTTTTTGTTCTCTTGTTCTGTTCTGTCTTGCTTTGTTTTTGTTCTGTCTTGTTTTGTTCTGTCTGTCTGTCTGTTCTGTCTTGTTCTGTTCTGTCTGTTCTGTTCTGTCTTGTTCTGTTCTTTTCTGTCTTTTGTTTTGTTTCTGTCTTCTTTTGTTTTGTTCTGTCTTTGTCTTGTTCTGTTCTTGTTTTGTTGTTCTGTTCTGTTCTTCTTTGTTTTGTTCTGTCTTGTTTTTGTTCTGTCTTGTTTTGTTTCTATGTCTGTTCTGTTCTGTCTTGTTTTGTTCTATGTTTTTGTTCTGTTCTGTCTTGTTCTGTTCTGTCTTGTTCTGTTTTTTTTTTCTGTTCTGTTTTGTTCTATTCTGTCTGTTCTGTTTTTGTTTTGTTCTGATTCTGTCTGTTCTGTTCTGTCTTGTTCTGTTTTGTCTTGTTCTGTTTTGTCTTGTTCTGTTCTGTCTTGTTCTGTTTCTGTCTTGTTCTGTTCTGTCTGTTCTGTTCTGTCTGTTCTGTTCTGTCTGTTCTGTTCTGTCTTGTTCTGTTCTGTCTTGTTCTGTTCTGTCTTGTTCTGTTTTGTTCTGTTTTTGTTCTGTCTTGTTTTTGTTCTGTTCTGTCTGTTTTTGTTGTCTGTTTTGTTCTGTTCTGTCTTGTTTTGTTCTGTCTTGTTTTGTTCTGTTCTGTCTTGTTTTGTTCTGTTTTGTTCTGTCTTGTTTGTTCTGTTCTGTCTTGTTTTGTTCGTTTTTGTTCTGTTCTGTCTTGTTTTGTTCTGTTCTGTCTTGTTTTGTTCTGTTTTGTTCTGTCTTGTTTTGTTCTGTTCTGTCTTGTTTTGTTCTGTCTTGTTTTGTTCTGTTCTGTCTTGTTTTGTTCTGTTCTGTCTTGTTTTGTTCTGTCTTGTTTTGTTCTGTTTTGTTCTGTTCTGTCTTGTTTTGTTCTGTCTTGTTTTGTTCTGTCTTGTTTTGTTCTATTCTGTCTTGTTTTGTTCTATTCTGTCTTGTTTTGTTCTATTCTGTCTTTTGTTCTTTTCTGTCTTGTTTTGTTCTATTCTGTCTTTTGTTCTTTTCTGTCTTGTTTTGTTCTATTCTGTCTTTTGTTCTTTTCTGTCATGTTTTGTTCTATTCTGTCTTGTTCTGTTCTGTCTTGTTTTGTTCTGTTCTGTCTGTTCTCTTCTGTTCTGTCTTGTTCTGTTCTGTCTTGTTCTATTCTGTCTTGTTTTGTTCTGTCTTGTTTTGTTCTATTCTGTCTTGTTCTTTTCTGTCTTGTTTTGTTCTATTCTGTCTTGTTCTGTTCTGTTTTGTTCTGTTCTGTCTTGTTCTGTTCTGTCTTGTTTTGTTCTGTTCTGTCTGTTCTCTTCTGTTCTGTCTTGTTCTGTTCTGTCTTGTTCTATTCTGTCTTGTTTTGTTCTATTCTGTCTTGTGCTGTTCTGTCTTGTTTTGTTCTGTCTTGTTCTGTTCTGTCTTGTTCTGTTCTGTCTTGTTTTGTTCTATTCTGTCTTGTTCTGTTCTGTCTTGTTCTGTTCTGTCTGTTCTGTTCTGTCTTGTTCTGTTCTGTCTTGTTCTGTTCTGTTCTGTCTTGTTCTGTTCTGTCTTGTTCTGTTCTGTCTGTTCTGTCTTGTTCTGTTCTGTATTGTTTTGTCTTGTTCTGTTCTGTCTTGTTTTGTTGTCTTGTTCTGTTCTGTCTTGTTCTGTTCTGTCTTGTTCTGTTCCATTTGTTATGTTCTGTCTTGTTTTGTTCTGTCTTCTTTTGTTTTGTTCTGTCTTGTTTTGTTCTGTCTTGTTTTGTTCTGTTCTGTCTTGTTCTGTTCTGTCTTGTTTTGTTCTGTCTTGTTTTGTTCTGTCTTGTTTTGCTTTGTTGTCTTGTTCTGTTCTGTCTTGTCTTGTTTTGTTCTGTTTTGTTCTGTCACGATTTGTTCTGTCTTGTTTTGTTCTGTCACGTTTTACATTGTTTTCCTTTGTTCTGTCTCGTTGTGTCTTGTTTTGTTTTGTTTTTGACAGAAGGAATTGTCAGAATTGTCAGTGTGAAATGTGGGTCGCTGTCCCTGGGGAAAAGAGTTTTCATTGTACGGCATCAGCGTTTTGCTTGCTTGCTTGCTTGCTTGCTTGCTTGCTTGCCTGCTTGCTTGCCTGCTTGCTTGCTTACTTGCTTGCTTGCTTGCTTGTTTGCTTGCTTGCTTGCATTTGTATTTGTTGTTGTTTTCTTTTTCCTGTATGTGCGATCTTATTGTTTTCCTAAGAAAGTGGATTTTCAGTATAGAATACAAAAAAATAGATTGAAACTAATGAGAGACAGACAGACAGACAGACAGACAGACAGAGACAGAGAGACACAGAGAGAGACAGAAACAGAGACAGAGACAGACAAACACAGATAGGAAACACAAAAGATTAGATCGAAAAAGAAGACGAAGAAGAGAGGACAGAGAGAGACAGAAAGTAGTGAGAGAGAGAGAGAGAGAGAGAGAGAGAGAGAGAGAGAAGGAGACAGACAATACATAAGATCAGATTGAAACAGAAAAAGAGACAGGAAGAGAGAGAGAGAGAGAGACGGGCAGGCAGACAGACAGATGGAGAGATAGAGAGACAGAAAGAGATAGAGAGAGGCAGAAAGACAGACACAGAGAGAGAGACAGAGAGAGCCAGACAGATACAGATGACAGCACTATACACACCAACACACAGCACTATACACACCAACACACAGCACTATACACACCATCACACAGCACTATACACACCAACACACAGCACTATACACACCAACACACAGCACTATACACACCAACACACAGCACTATACACACCAACACACAGCACTATACACACCATCACACAGCACTACACGTACCAACACACAGCACTACACGTACCAACACACAGCACTATACACACC
>JAPXFY010006542.1:0-12489 GCA_030674185.1 Monoplex corrugatus | reverse complement strand
CACATCATTATTAAAATGCTTGAGTCCGCTCTCCATTAAAGGAGTGTGTGAATCCCGACGGCAAGTGGGTTTGAGTATCTGAGGGTTATGGCTTGGGCTTGTTAGTACATGTGTCTGCAATATTCATTTTTTTGTATAATAAATGCAATGAGTATTGTACATGTTTTTTTTTCATAACTGGTATCCTACTTTTGCACCCCCTGTATTTTTCGATTGTGTTTTTTGGTATGTTGTATTGCTTCTTTTTAATACATTTTTGGCCTTTTAGGCTTCCTTCGGCTCCGTTTTTTTTCCCACGTTGTCTCACCCCCATCTCCATTGCATGCTTCCCTTTTCATTAAATTGTTTGATTTATTTATTTGTTGTTTTTTTTCGTTAATCCTAACATAGATCTATATTGATTCTGTTTTTCTTTTTCATGTATGTATTTATTATATTTTTATTTTTTGTTGATGCGCATGTGTGCCTTTGTTTTTCATGTTTGTTTTATGTTCATATATATATGCACATAAATTTTTGTTTTTAATGTGTGTTTATATATGTGCACACTTTCACCGAAAAAAAAAAAACCACTTATAAATGCATATTCGTTTGTTTTTTTTCCCAGTGTTTCGCCTTTAGAACTTTCTTATGTTTAAAAAAACAACATTTACATATTTGTATTATATAAGATCTCCCAGTTACGGTACCACAGTTTTCACACATCGTATCAGTCACTTCCCAGCTCTTTTTACTTGTTCCAAGGGCCCAAAAATTGTATACTTTAAAGGGAAACGACTCTAAGTTCTTTTTTTGTTTGTTTTGTTTTTTTGGTCTGTTGCGTTGAAGATGATTCATGCCTTGTGTGTGTGTGTGTGTGTGTGTGTGTGTGTGTGTGTGTGTGTGTGTGTGTGTGTGTAAAATAAAAATGAGTACGTAGGCCTATTTAAATATCTACACATTTTACAACTTTTAGCATTTTCACATTATGTTCTAGGCTTTCAAACATAAACAATGACGCTTTCCAGTGATTTTTGTTTTGTGTTCATTATTTTTTTTTCTCTAAAATTCCGATTTTTACATAAGTGTATGTGTTGAAAAAACATGTATTGATTTTTAGGTTTAAATTCATACGGCAGCATAGAGAAATGAATAAGACTTTTCTAGAAAATTGTTGAAGGCTCGCAAAAAACCACATAGGAAAGGGAGGGGAAATACGTATTATTTTTGTCGTTGCTTGATTAACCCCCTTTCGTTTGTTGGATGATGCTCTTTTTTTATTCAATTCGCAAACCCGGGGACCAATCCTCCCAAACATATTTTATTAACACTTCATGATGAGCATTCCTTTTCACATTTCGATTACTTTTATTGTAATGTCATGTCAAAACAGGCACAAATTAATTTACGACCAAAACCAGCTACTATTTTTTAATGCATTTCGCATTTTGCTCAACGCAAATGCTGAATATTGATACAGCTACAGTCTTTCAAGTTTTTGTTTTGGGGACTGGAATCCCTATTGGAGTCCATAAGTTAATTCAAAATGCAAAGACTGCAATTCCTTAACAATACTTTTGCTAGTATCAGGTTTTGTGTGGCATATGGAAAGGCTGCATTGGCATTGGAATGTTAACAATGTAATGACCAGGGAAAAAGCGTTCCGGATTTTCTCCTTTGTTTCCCCATTGAAAAATTTGAATAATGTGCCTCAGTCAGTTGAAATTATTATTTTCACTTATATTACTGACAATCTACTGTCCTGTAAATGTTGTTTACTGTGTAATGATGTATTCTAACATTGCTGTGCTGTAAATGTTTACTGTGTAATGAGGTATTCTAACACTGTTGTGCTGTAAATGTTTACGTGTAATGATGCATTTTAACATTGCTGTGCTGTAAAAGTTTTGTCAATCGTCTCTCACTAGTTCATTATGTTTGGTGTTGTGGTATCTGTGCGTTTTATGTTTTTACCTGGAGCTCAGTCAAAGGGAGCCCAGTCATTCATATCTCTGTGCCGATTTGTGAGGCAAAAGGCATTCGTTCGTTTAAAAAGCATCTGTGCTTAATTATATGTTTTATATCACTTATCTTTTTCACACGAAGTTCTTCGTTTGTTGCCTTAATTTCTTTCCCTGAGTAGTAATCTTACACTACATGCCACAATTGTGTAAAAACTGATGCTTTTCTTTATCGTATTTTTTGGTTGTTGTTCAATTTTTAGGGAAAGAGAAATGGAAAAATGGAACTGCTTTGTGTTTATTTATTTATATTTTTTAGAGAGAAAGGGAAACGTTAATGGTTGAAGTATAACGCCTTTTAATGTTTTGTTCAGGAAATGTTTAATGTTTAAAACGTTCGGAAGGTTATAATGCTTTTAAATGTTTTTTTCCTCAGCAGTTCGTTAGAAAATGCAGTTGACAATTTCTAGGCTCGGGGGTCTTCGCTTTTGTAGGGATTAATTGCTTGTGATATAATATTTTTGTATTGGGGAAATTATTTTTTATAGTTGTAATCACTTGTGCCGTCTATAATGTTCATTTTTACTTGTGTTTCAAAATGCATGAAACAAATGAAGAATGCACATTTTACAAACCGGTTGGACCGAAAATCACCACAAAGATTGATACATTTGTTATATATATACTTTTTGCCTAATTTTTAATTTTTTTGGTGATGAGTTTTCTTGCTGAATAAAATGGTTTCATTTCGAATCAGTCGGATTCAGTTTTGTTCACAGAAAGAAGCGTGTGTGTGTGTGGACAGATGTGTATTTTCTGGTGTGTGTGTTGTGTGTGTGTGTGTGTGTTGTGTGTGTGTTGTGTGTGTGTGTGTGTGTGGGTGTGTATGGAATGTGTATTTGTGTGAGTGTGTAGTATGTGAGGTGTGTATGTTGTGTTTGTGTGTTTCTCTCTCTCTGTCTCTTTGTCTCTCTCTCTCTCTATGTGTCTCTCTGTCCCTCTGTCTCTTCTCTGTCTGTCTCTCTGTTTTCTGTCTGTCTGTCTGTCTGTCCATCTATTGACTGTCTGTCTCTTTCTCTCCCTCCTCTGTATGTTTGTTTGTGTGTATGTGTGTGTGTGTTTGTGTGAGAGTGTGTGTGTGTGTAGGTATGTGTATGTTTGTTTTGCTGAGTGTGGAATGTGAGTGTGCGTGTTTGAGTGAATGTGTGTGTGTGTGTGTGTTTTGTTTTGTGAGATAGATGAGAGGAGGGTGTGTGTGTTGTTTGCTCGTGAGAGCGGCCCTAAATCAAAGCAAAAAAAAGGGCAAAAACGAGTGTGTTTGGAGAGACAAAAAACAAAGCGTCTGGATCCAACAGAAGCTCGGTCAGAACTCGGACGAAAACTTGCCTCAAATATGTGGACCACAGAGGAGCTATGAACTGTCACTGAGATTCCTAAGGATAAAAATGTATTTCCGTTTGGTTAGTTGTGACACGGAAATTTTACCCGAAACCAACCACACAGAAAGTCATCTTGGTACATAATTGTAAAAAAACAACCACACAGAATGTCATCTTGGTACATAATTGTAAAGAAACAACCACACAGAATGTCTTCTGGGCACAGAATTGTACGAAACAACCAAAACAGAATGTCTTCTGGGCACAGAATTGTACAGAAACAACCACACAGAATTGTCATCTTGGTACAGAATTGTACAGAAACAACCACACAGAATGTCATCTTGGTACAGAATTGTAAAGAAACAACCACACAGAAGGGTCATCTTGGTACATTAATTGCACAGAAACAACCACACAAAATGTTTTTCTGGGCACAGACTTGTACAGAACCAAACACAAAAGAATGTTTTCTTGGTACAGATTTATACAGAACCAACCACACAGAATGTTTCTTGGTACAGATTTTATACAGAAACAACAACACAGAATGTTTTCTGGCACAGAATTGTATAGAAACAACACACAGAATGTCTTTTTGGGCACAGAATTTTGACTAGAAACAACCACACAGAATGTTTTCCTGGGCACAGATTTGTATAGAAACAACCACACAGTTTGTTTTCTGGGCACAGAATTGTCTAGAAACAACCACACAGAATGTCATCTTGGTACAGAATTGTATAGAAACAACCACACAGAATGTCTTTCTTGGTACAGAATTGTACAGAAACAACCACACAGAATGTCTTCTGGGCACAGAATTGGATAGAAACAACCCACACAGAATGTCATCTTGGTACATAATTGTAAAGAAACAACCACACAGAATGTCATCTTGGTACAGAATTGTACAGAAACAACCACACAGAATGTCTTCTGGGCACGAATTGTATAGAAACAACCACACAGAATGTCATTTGGTACATAATTGCACAGAAACAACCACACAGAATGTCTTCTTGGTACAGATTTATACAAAAACAACCACACAGAATGTCTTCTTGGTACAGAATTGTACAGAAACAAACCACACGAATATCTTCTTGGCCAGAATTGTACAGAAAAAACCCACACAGAATGTCTTCTGGGCACAGAATTGTTACAGAACAACCGCACAGAATGTCTTCTTGGTACATAAATTGTAAAGAAACAACCACACAGAATGTCATCTTGGGTACAGAATTGTACAGAAACAACCACACAGAATGTCTTCTGGGCACGGGAATTGTATAGAAACAACCACACAGAATGTCATTTTGGGTACATAATTGCACAGAAACAACCACACAGAATGTCTTCTGGGCACAGACTTGTACAGAACCAAACCACACAGAATAATATAACTCTTGAGAGTCACGGAGTTATCTCCATGTAGAATTTCTCAAACCCAACACAGTTTGCGCTACCCATTCAGCTAGCATGACGCAGCCACAAGCATAAAGTGGTAAGCTCATAACATTCCTTTATGTTTTGGGTGGCTGCGTCTATGCTAGCTGAATGGGTAGCGCAAACTGTGTTGGGTTTTGAGATATTCTACATGGGAGATAACTCCGTGACTCTTTAAGAGTTAGTTACTTAAGTTGATATTTAAAATTCCCTGCTTCCTCTTTATTTTCCTTTGGTATTAATATAAAATTTGGGAAAGGGGGAAAAATTTATATTACATGATTACCGGCTATTCATCTTTTTCCCTAAGACTGTATTCCAGTGCAGCTGTCACAGCATGAGGCTGAATCGGACAGACACAAAGTAGTGGATAGACAAAGCAGAATACATGAGTTTTATGCAAATAATGCCTCGGGCGATAAATTTTATTTCATTTTCGAACGCTGTAAATTCCATGATGACCGGACTGAAGTTTATTCCACAAAAACGCTGTCAGTTAAATCAGTGTTCACACTATGTAAATTCCCTTTCTGGAAGTAAAAAAAGAATTGAAAAGAAACAATATGTATCAAATTTTCTGACATGAGAGAGAGAGAGAGACAGACAGAGACAGGAAGAGGACGACAGAGACAGACAGAGAGAGAGACAGGACAGAGAGGGGTTGTCTTCCGAACATTAGAATATCCTGTGTAAGATAATTTCAAAGTATTTTTTCTTTCTCTTGGATGTTATGAATTCCTTCTGCTTCATCTGATATGCTAACCCGATTTTCATTTATGTGCTGAAATCCTGAATGTCCAATTGGAGTTGAAGGATCTATTGATATTAAAATTAAATATTGTTCGTTCGTTCTTTGATTTAACGTCTTTTCACTATGAGTGATATCAGACGATTTAAATATTGTTTTGTGTATGTATTTTGGCGTGAGTGCAGGGTGTGTGTGTGTGTGGTATTGTGTGTGTGTTGTATGTGTATATGTGTGGTGTATGTGTGTGTATGTGTGTGTATGTGTGTGTGTGTACGTGTGTGCGTGTGTGTGCTTTAAAAAGGTATGGGAATGAAGCACATACTTTAAACTGATGAGATCACCAATCTTGCGAGCCCTACCACACACCCTTATTCTTCTCTCTAAAGTGTCTCTGGCTGTCTGTCTGTCTATTCTTTTTTCTTTTGCTCTCTCTGGGTTATCTCTCTCTGTGTCTCCCTTTTTCTCTCTCTCTCTCTATTTTCTTTCTCTGTCTCTGTTCTCTATTTGTTTCTCTCTCTTCTGGGGTCTCTTTTTTCTCTCTTCCCTCCCTCCATCGTATAGGTTTGATCGGAAAGTATTCTCTGTCGAAACAACTGCAAAACTCTTTTCTCTCCTCATAATGTCTCGCATTGACTATTGCAATTCCTCCTGTTGGTCTTCCTGCCTCCACCATTCACATTCCTACAGCCGCATTCAAAACAATGCTGTACGCCTTGTACTCAAAAAGAAAAAAGCTGACCACATATCTCCTCTCCTGGCACAACTTCACTGGCTCCCTGTATCAAAGCGCATACAATACAAAACTAGACACATGTGCTACAAAAGCCTCAATAACGCAGCCCCCCATTACCTGTCAAGCCTACTTGAGATCTATGTTCCCTCACGTACCCTCCTCCGTTCTGCCTCCGATCCTCTGACTTTTCGCTTTCCACGCACTAAGCTCAATACCTATGGTCCACGAGCCTTCTCTGTTTCTGGTCCACTCTCCTGGAACAAACTTCCCTCTCAGTCCGTCAGCAACTACTTTTGTCTCCTTCAAGTCCGCTCTCAAAACCCACCTTTTCTCTCTGCATAAAATCCTAACCTCACTAAACCCCCCCCCCCCCTCTGCAGCCTGTCTCCGCTGGAGGGGAATCACATGGTTATAATATATAATTGTATATGCTATGCTCTCTATAATTTTTCATTGCTTTTTTCTTGCTTTTATTGCTTTTATTCTTTCTCCCCATTTTTTAGCCATAGCGCGCGTGTGTGTGTGTGGGGTGTGTGTGTGGTGTGTGCGTGGGGTGTGCGTGCTGTGGGGTGCGTGCGTGCTTTGTGTGTCTGCTTCAGCGCTTAGATTTGATTTATCAAGATTTTGCGCTATATAAATTATTTATTATTATTATTGTATTGTGGCGTAAGGGCCGATGTTTCAATAAACAATTCTGAGTTCTGAGTTCTCTCCCTCTCTCTTATTTCTTTCTCTCTCTCTCTTTCTCTCTCTCTCTCTTTCTTTCTTTTCCCCGTCTCTCTCTTTCTTTGTCTCTCTCTCTCTTTCTCTCTCTCTTTCTCTCTCTCTTTCTCTCTATTTCTCTCTATCTGTCTCTTTGTCTGTCTGTCTGTGTGTTTGTCTGACTGTCTTCGTCTGTCTGTCTGTCTGTCTCGCTTTCTCTCTCTCCCTTTTCTTCTCTCTCTCTCTTTGCGTCTCTCTTTGTCTGTCGTCTGTCTGTTTGTCTGTCTGTCTCTGTCTGTCTGTTGTCTCTTTTTTCACTCACTCACTCCCTCTCACTCTCTGTCTATCTGTCTTTTCTATCCTCTCTTCTTTTCTGTGTCTATTTGTCTGTCTGTTTGCTGTTGTCTGTCTGTTTGCTGTCTGTCTGTCTGTTTGCTGTCTGTCTGCTATCTGTCTGTCCCCTCTCTTTGGCATGACGGTGAGCGTAGTTAGAAGGCAGTATTTTGTGTGTGGTGTGTGTATGTGTGTGTGTGTTGTGCACGGGCGCGCGTTTGTGTGTGTGTATGTGTGTGTGTGTATGTGTGTGCGCGCGCGCATGTGTGCATTTGTGTGTGTTGTGCATGTGCGTGTGCGTGTGTGTGTGTTGTATGTGTGCCGCGCGTTTGTGTATGTGTATTTGTGTGTGTGTGTGTGTGTGTGTGTGCGTGCGTGTATTTGTGCGTGTGTGTGTGTGCGTGCTTGCGCGCGTTTTTTGTGCGTGTGTGTGTGGCGTGCGCGTTTGTGTATGTGTGTGTGTATTTGTGTTGTTGTGTGTTTGTTGTGTTGTGTGTGTGTGTATGTGTGTATATTTGTGTGTGTATTGTGTGTGTGTGCGCTGCGCGTGCGAAACGTGTGTGTTTGTGTATGTATGTGTGTGTGTTCGCGCGTGCGTTTCTGCGTTGTGTGTTGGTGTGTGGCGCGCGTGTGTATGGGGTGTGTGGTTGTTGGGGTGTGTGACTGACCGTCGTTCTTACCGTGCCTTTTTTTTTCAACCAGACAACAATATTTATTACAATGGAAATGTCCGACATGTTTATTGTTGTTCGTTGACGCCCCGGGCCGGCCTGGATTGTCTCCACGTTTTTATACAGCCGCGTGGAGTCACGGATCTTATGACTCAGGTTCAATTCCCACCTCCTGAAAATGACAACTGGCGCACTCGCTGCCCATCCGTCCTATTGAACAGTGCCCCGCTAATAATGTGGTGCCAGCTTAGTGTTCCGTTTTCGTCCTGTTTCCCTTTCTCCATTTCAAGATCTGGCCGGCATCACCATCAAGTGCCCTGCCACATGGCGTTGGCGATCCTGGCCCTTAAAATCCATCTATCCCCTGTCGCCGCAAGCACATCTTTTCCCCCCTCTCTGCTCAGCCCATTTTGCAAGTCCGTCAAATATTTTTTTCCTGGGGTCTTGCTGGTGCTCTCTTTCCTTCCAGCTTTCCTGTTTGTGACCCGGTGCTCCAATTCCCCTTTCCTCATAAAAAGGCCTATAAATGTTGCCTGTCTTTCCTAATTCTTCTTTATTGAATGATCTTTTTTGTGTCTGCATCAATCAAGACTGTCTCGTTTGTTGCAGTTTTTTGCTGCCCATGGAACTCTCAACATTCTTCTTAGAAACCACATCTCGGTTTGCCTCAATCTTGTTCTGGCTTTGCGTGTTTGATTTGTCCGCCTACTCAAAACGGTAACAATGCCGGTTCTATGAAACCCGTTCAAGAAATCTGGTCAGCGTGTGGGATTTTTTTTGACAAGGCTGAAAGAGTCTCGTCATCGTCATCATCATCACGTGCCCGCCCCACTGGCGGGTTTGGGGATCATGGCCCTCCATATCCCTTGTCGCCACAAGCACATCTTCCCCCCTCTCTGTCCTCAGCCACCCCGGCCAGCCAAAGAAAAAACCAACAAAACAAAACAAACAAACAAAAATGAAAGCGTCTGCCACGGCAACTATTTGCTGACATGGTTTGGGTGGAGCTCATATGGAATTTGGCCCCCGAATACGATGATTCCCTCTCGAAAAATGACGCCAGGCTCCAAACTTGCCCCGTTTGCATTAAGCCTGAGGGCACATTTACAATGTTAACTTATAGATTGTCTTTTGCGCTGACTTGCCCGTAATTATATATATATATATGTGTTTTGTATACATATGTAGAGAGAATAATATTCATTTCCATTCGTAATTTTGCTGAGTTGAGATGTGATGAGCTGTGTCCCCTTTGCGTGGTGTGTTTCATTGTGTTGTTTTGTGGGGTTGCATTGCACTGCGCTGTATTCTTTTTTTTTATTTTTCTCCTGTATCGTATTTTGCTGTGATGTATTGTACTTCATTGAGAGAGAGAGAAGAGAGAAGAGAGAGAGAGAGAGAGAGAGAGAAGAGAGAGAGAGACGGACGGACAGACAGACAGACAGAGACGGAGAGAGAAAGAGAGAGAGGAGAGAGAAAGAAGAGAGAGAGAGAAGAGAAGAAAGAAGAAAGAAAAAAAGAAAGAAAAGAGGACAGAGACAGACACAGACACAGAGAGAGAGAGAAAGAGGAGAAGAGAGAGAGAAACAAGAGAGAAAGAGAGACAGAGGAGAGAGAGAGAAGGGAGGAGAAGAAGAAGAGGAAAGAAGAAGAAGAGAAGAAGAGAAAGAAGAAGAAAAGAAGAAGAATGAAGAAGAAGAAGGAAGAAGAAGAAGAAGAAGAAGAAGAAAAAGGGAAAGAAGAAGAAGAAGAAGAAGAAGAAGAAGAGAAGAAGAAAGGAAGAGAAGAAGAAGAGAGAAGAAGAAGAAGAAGAAGAAGAAGAGAAAAAGGAAAAGAGAAGAAAAAGAAGAGAAGAAGAAGAAGAAGAAAAAAGAAGGAAGAAAGAAGAAGAAGAAGAAGAAGTAAAAAAAAAGAAAAAAGAAGAAGAAGAAAAAGAATAAAGGCAGAAGAGAAAAAAAAGAAAGAGAAGAATGAAAGGAGAGGGATTTTCCTTTTTAGCGCAAACAGTCCATGCCACAGAATGCTCGGTGCATCTTAGAATTTAAAATAAAAAATAAATACACAAAAAAGAAAGATGGTGTATAGGGCAAGCAGCATCAACACTATCAAGAAGACTCATGAAGGGGAATGTACTTGCTTTCATTCGGCGTCACGTAATTCAGTGTACACTGAGCTCCATGAAAAGCTAGGAGAACAGATCCACAGTTGTTGCCAATGAAAAACAAACCCAAAGGGGAACAGTCCCGAACCTGACCGTCATTCTTCCCCAGTATGTCATTTCTTCTTCTTCTTCTTCTTCTTCTTCTTCTTCTTCTTCTTCTTCTTCTTTCTTCTTCTTCTTTCTTCTTCTTCTTCTTCCTCTTCTTCCTCCTCCTCCTCCTCTTCTTCCTTTCTTCTTCTTTCTTCTTCTTTCTTCTTCTTCTTCTTCTTTTCTTCTTCTTTCTTCTTTCTTCTTCCTCTTCTTCCTCCTCTTCTTTTTTCCTCCTCCTTCTCTTCTTTTTCTTTCTCTTTCTCCTCTTCTTCCTCCTCCTCCCCTTGTTCTTCTTGTTCTTCTTTACTTCTACTTCTTCTTGTTCTTCTTCTACTTCTACTTCTTCTTGTTCTTCTTTCCTACTTCTTCTTTTCTTGTTCTTCTTCTACTTCTACTTCTTCTTGTTCTTCTTTTTACTTTACTTCTTCTCCTTCTTCTTCTTTATTCTTCTTCTTCTCATCATCATCACCATCATCATCATCATCTCATCATCATCATCATTGTTATTATTAAATTTTTATTTATTTTTATTATTATTTATTATTGTAGTAGAGTGTGTGGCCTTTGGATAAATCACCCACCTAGAAAATAAGAAAAATTTAAAGGGGTTTAATTCCCAATCAGACAGAATTGTTTTTCCTGCTTCGATATAGATTTCAGACTTTTAAGTTTTTGGTTTAGGTGCAAGTCTTTCGGATGCGAGGGAAAAACCGAATTCCGTGTGCAGGATGCACTTTAGGCCGTAAAGACCCCACGGCAGTAAACCTTGTTTATGTACTATTCTTAGAAAAATCCTTATATAGAAAAACAGGATACAGTTACAAGGGAAAAATTGGAGAAAAAGGTAATTTTACTAGGCGACTAATTTTCTCTGGGAAGAGCAAACAAATTTTACGTGAAAAAATCAGTAGTGATAAACAAAAAAAAAAAAAAAAAAACCACCACACCCTTCCCGAAAAAAAAAAGAAGAAAAAAAACAAAAAAAAACAACCAAACCCCCCAATTTCACAATTTTAAATTTTAAAAAACACCCCATTGTTTTGAGCTTTTTTCGAAAAATTATCCTTTCACCCATTGGTCATTTTACAGCCGTTTTGATAGGAATAGTCCTTTTACGGGACTTTCGGTTCCCTTTGGGTTTAAATAAATATCACGTTGCCCACTTTCGGACGTAAAAAATGTTAGCCGTGTCCCAAATTCTACATTTTATATGAGGTGAAAACATAATCCGGGTTCAGCGTATTATTGTTGGATTTTCAGTTTTAAAAAAATCGCACTTTTCCCCTTCATGAAAAAGGGGGATTTTGGGGGTTTTTGGAACGTGAACAAGAGTGATTCAACCACTCCGGTGGTTTACTGTTTAATGTTCATCTCTCGGTGTCTCCCGTTTGGTGTTTGACCGGGGGGCCCGACATTGGGGGCCCCCATCTCCCCCCAGGCCCTTCTGTTTGCTTTGTGGACAATTTCTGGAATATTTAGGCCCCTGATGTTGGGTTTTGTTCTGATGTATGAGTTGGAGGTCTGCTTTTCTTCCTTTTTTTCCCCGTTTTTTCCCTTTAAGATGGTTGCCCTGGGGTTTGTCCCTTTTGTGTGAATCATGGCCAGTGTATTTTGTCTTCTCTTCTTTATGTCTGCAAGTGTTTTTTGGTGGCTCAAGTTCCTCAGGGGAATTTTTCATTGTATATGTTTCATCAGTATCATATCTATTTGTGCCATGTATAAATCATTTATCTTTTACCCACTTATCCCTGTAATGATATAACGTATCAAAATCTTTTTTGGGGGAAAATGTATATTTTTGGGTTGGATCAATCTTTTCATCCCAAAGGGGGAATTTAATGCCCTAATAAATACCATTTATGCCTTGAATATGTTTATGTAAAGTGTTGTATTTTTTTTTATGCTATGTATATTTCATCTTTTCCCATTTTAATTTCCCACCATTTTTTACATCAGTTCATGTTCTATTAATACCATGCATTTAATATTACCCTTTTTGTTTTCTCTATTTTTATGCCATGTATTCGATGTAAAAACCCCAACAACAACAATAAAAAATTAGTAATTATAAAAAATGTTAATGAGGGAAATTGTTTTTAATAACACTATTTTTTACTAAAAATTTTTTTGGGGGAAAAAAAAGAGGGATGATGATGTGTTGGTTTAAAATCCCGATCCCAAAACCCCTACTACTACTATTAAATACTACTAACTACCACCCAACCCACCCCCCCAATTTTTAAAAAAATTTAAATGTTGGATGATGATGGTGATGATGACGAT
>JAPXFY010006541.1:0-12492 GCA_030674185.1 Monoplex corrugatus | reverse complement strand
ACAACTAACAAATAAACTAACAATAACTAATCATCACTACAACTATGAAAACAAACTAACACTCACTAACAAATAATGCTAACTAACTAAATACTACTAAACTAAGTCACTAACTCACTAACTAACTAATACACTAACTAACTAACTAATTAACTAACAACTAACTAACTAACTAACTAACAAAACTAACACACTCACTCACTACTCACTCACTCACTCACTCACTGAAAAACGAACTAACTCACTCACTAACGAAATGGCTAACGTAAGTAAATATATCTATCTATAACTAACTCACTCACTAAAACTAACTAACTAACTAACTAATTAACTAACTAACAACTAACGAACTAACTAATAACTAACTAACAAACTAACTACTAACTACTAACTAACACTAACTAACTAACTAACTAACTATAAACTAATAACTATCGAAGTAACTAACTAACTGACTAACTAACTAACGAACTTACGAAAACAACTAACTATCTAACAACTAACTAAACGAATACAACTAACTAATTAACTAACAACCAACACAACTAACTATAACTAATTAACTACTAATAACTAACTCACTAAAACAATAACTATACTACTAACTAATTACTATACACTACTAACTACAAACTAATAACAAACCATAAAATAACTAACTCACAACCTAACAATAACTAACTACTACTCACTAACTAACTACTCATAAAAACTAATTACTAACAAATACTAATAAAATATCTATACTAATAACTAACTAACCACTCACCACTCACTACTAACTAACTACAAACAACTAACTACTAACTACCTAAACTAATACTATCTAACTACCACTACTCTCTCAACCCCACTAACTAACTACTAAATAACAACTCACTATAAACAAAACTAACTAAAAACAACTAAATAACTACTAACTAACTAACTAATACTAACAACCAACAAACTCAACCAACCAACTAACTAAACTAAACTAACTACAAATAACTAACTAACTAACTAACTAACTAATAAAATAAACTAACATAACTACAAATAATACTAACTAAACACAACTAAATACTCACTACACTCACTCACTCACTCACTCACTACAAACCAACTAACTCACTCACTAACGAACTAGCTAAGCACTAAATACTATCTATAAACTACTAACAACCAACCAACTAACTAACATAATAACTAACTAATAACTAACTAATAACTAACTATAACTAACTAACTAAACTAACTAACAACTAACAACCAATAATAACTAACTAATAACTAACTAACTAATAAATACTAAATGAAAACTAATTACTAACTAACTAACTAACTAACTAACAAACTAATACTCAACTAACCCTACTAATCACTCACTACAACCAACTAACTACTCACTAACAACTATAAGCACTAAATATCTACTATACTACTAACTAACAATAACTAACTAACCAAACCAAACAACTAACTAACTAACTAACTAAAACTAATAACTAACTAACTAATAACTAAAGTAATAATAACTAACTAATAACTAACTGCTAACTACAACTAACTAACTAACTAACTAACTAACAAACTAATAACTAACTAACTACTAACTAAATAACTAATAACTAATAAAACAACTAACTAACAACTAATACTAACTAACTAATAAAACTAATAAAACAACTAACTAACTAAAACTAACTAATAACCACTAACAAACTAACACACTAACTAACTACTAACTAACTAACTAACTAATAATAACTAACTACTACTATCAATAACTAACTAATACTACTAATACAACTCTCACTACTACTCACTATCACCATACTAAAACAACTAACTCACTACTAACAACAACTAAGAACAATAACTATCTATAACTAACTACTAACTCACTCACACTAACAACTAACTAACTAACTAACTAACAACAACAACTAACTAACCAACTAACTAACTAATAACTAACTAATAACTAACTACTACTAACTAATAACTTACTAACTACTACCAACTAACCAACTAACTACAACTAACTAACTAACTAACTAACTAATAACTAACTAACTATCAAATAACTAACTAACTAACTAACTAACAACTAACAACTAACAATAACTAACTAACTAACTAAACTAACTAAATAACTAACTACACTAACTAACTACTATTAACTAACTAACTAACTAAACTAACTAACTAACTAATAACTTAACTAATACAACTACACTAACTAACTAACTAACTACTAATATATAATATACTAATTATAATCACTAACACTAATCACCAACTAACTAACTAACTAATCTAACTAACTCACTACTATAACTATAACATCACCTACTACTAAACACTAACTCATACACTAACTAACTAATACTATATCTTAACAACTAACTAACTAACTAACTAACTAACTACTAACTAACTAACTAACTAACCTAATAACTAACAACTAACTAACTAACTAACTAATTAACAACTACAACTAACTAACTACTAACTAACTAACTAACATAACTAACTAACTAACTAACAACTATCAAATAACTAACTAATACAACTATCACTCAACTACTAAACAACTACACATCACTAACAAAACTAATAAATACTATCTATAACTAATCACTACTCACTCACTACAACACACTAACTAACTAACTAACTAACTAACCAACCAACTAACCAACCAACTAACTAACTATAACAACTAACTAACTAACTAACTAATAAACTAATAACCAACTAACAACTAACTACTAACTAACAACTAACGACTAACTAACTAACTAACTAACTAAATAACTAATTAACTAACTAACTATCACAAATAACTTAACTAAATAACTAACTAACGAACTTACGAACTAACGAAGTAACTAACTAACTGACGAACGATCTACACTAACTAAATTAACTAACAAATAACTAACTAACACAACTAACTAACTACCAACATCCAAATAACTAACTAACTAACTATTAACTAACTAACTAACTATCAATAACTACTAACTAACTAACTAACTAACTAACGAACTTACAACTAACAATAACTAACTAACTGAAAACTCTAACTCACTAATAATTAATAACAAATAACTAACTATTAAATACTAACTCACTAACTAACTAACTAACCATCCAACTAACCAACTAACTAACTAATAACTATTTAACTAACTAACTAACTCTCAATAACTAACTAACTAACTAACTAACGAACTTACGACTAACAATAACTAACTAACTAACTACGAACGATCTAACTAAGTAACTAATTAATAACGAACTAACTATCGAACTAACGAACTAACGAACTAACTAACTAAACTAATTAACTAACTAACACTAACTAACTAACTCATTAACTAACTAACCAACCAACCAACCAAATAACTCACTGACTAACTAACTAATTAACTAACTCACTCACTCACTACTCACTCACTCACTCACTGAAAATCGAACAACTCACTCACTAACGAAATGTCTAAGTAAGTAAATATCTATCTATAACTAACTCACTCACTAACTCACTAACTAACAAAGTAACTAACTAACTAACCAACCAACTAACCAACCAACTAACTAACTAACTAACTAATTAATTAACTCACTCACTCACTCACTCCTCACTCACTCACTCACTCACTCACTGAAAAAAGAACTAACTCACTCACTAACGAAATGGCTAAGTAAGTAAATATATCTATAACTAACTCACTAACTAACTAAATAACTAACTAACTAACTAACCAACCAACCAACCAACCAAATAACTAACTAACTAACTAACTAAGTAACTAACTAACTAACTATCTAACTAACTAATCACCTAAATAACTAACTAACTGACAAACTAATTGACTAACAAACAAACTAACTAACTAATTCACTCACTCACTCACTCACTCACTCACTCACTCACTCACTCACAAACCAACTAACTCACTCACTAACGAACTAGCTAAGCACGTAAATATCTATCTATACTAACTAACTAACTAACCAACCAACAACTAACTAACTAATTAATTAACTAACTAACTAACTAACTAAATAACTAACTAGCTAACTAACTAACTAAGTAACTAAGTAACTAACTAACTAACTAAGTAACTAACTAAGTAAATAACTAACTAACTAACTAACTAACTATCTAACCAACCATACAACCAAATAACTAACTGACTGACTAACTAACTAACTAACTAACTAACCAATTAACTAACTAATTAACTAACTGACAAACTAATTGACTAACTAACTAACTAACTAACTTACTAATTCACTCTCTCACTCACTCACTCACTCACTCACACACTCACAAACCAACTAACTGACTCACTAACGAACTAGCTAAGCACGTAAATATCTATCTATACTAACTAACTAACTAACCAACAAACAACTAACTCACTAACTAACTAACAAACTAACTAACTAGCTAACTAACTAACTAACTAACTGACTAACTAACTAACTAACTGACTAACTAACTACCTAAATAACTAACTAACTATCGAAATAACTAACTCACTGACTAAACTAACTAATGAACTTAAGAACTAACAAAGTAACTAACTCACTCACTCACTAACTAACTAACTACCTAAGTAACTAACTAAAGAGCAACAACCAACACCAACCAACCAACCAACTAACTAACTAACTTATTAACTAACTAACTAACGAACTAACAACTAACGAACTAACGAACTAACGAACTAACGAACTAACTAATTAACTAACTAACTAACTAACTAACTAATTATCTACGTACCTACCTAAGTAGCTAACTCACTAAGTAACTAATTAACTAACTAACTGACTAATTGACTTACTCACTCACTGACTCATACACTCACTCACTGAATCACTCACTCACTCACTCAATCACTTAATCACTCACTCACTCACTCACTAACTCAAAAACTCACTCACTCACTCACTCACTAAGGAATTAACTAAGTACGTAAATATCTATACTAACTAACCAACTAACTAACTAACTAACTAACTAACTAACTATCTACCTAAGTAGCTAACTCACTAAGTAACTAAATAACTAACTAAATGACTAATTGACTCACTCACTCACTGACTCACCCACTCACTCACTGAATCAATCACTCAATCACTTAATCACTGACTCACTGACTCACTCACTCAAAAACTCACTCACTAAGGAATTAACTAAGTACGCAAATATCTATACTAACTAACTAACTTACTAACTCACTCACTCACTCACTCACTCACTCACTCACACACTCGCTTGCTCACTAACTAACTAACTAACTAATTATCTAACTAACTAACTAACTAACTACCTAACTAACTAACGAACAATTTAATTAACTAACTCAGTCACTCTCTCGCTACTCACTCATTCACTCACTCACTCACAAACGGACTATCTCACTCACTAACGAACTGGCTAAGTACGTAAATATCTATCTATACTAACTAACAAACTAACTAACTAACTAACTATCTAACTATCTAACTAATTAACTAACTAACCAACCAAATAACGAACTAACGAACTAACTAACTAATTATCTAATTAACTAACTAATTAAATAACTAATTGTCTAACTAACTATCTAAGAAACTAACGACCGAAAGAACAAACGAACTAAGTAATTAACTAAGTAACTAACTAAGTAACTAATTAAGTAACTAAGTAAATAAGTAAGTAAGTAAGTAAGTTAGTAAGTAACTAATTAACTAACTAACTAACTAACTATCTAACTAACTAATTAACCAACTAACTTATTAGCTAACTAACTAAACTAACTAAGTAATTAACTAACTAACTATCTAACTGACATCGTAAGTAAGTAATTATGTATAATAAAGAGCAACCAACCAAACCAACCAACCAACCAACCAACCAACCAACTAACTAACTAACTAATTAACTAACTAACTAACTAACTAACAAACTAACTAACTAACTAACAAACTAACTAACAAACAAATTAACTAACTACCTACCTACCTAAGTAGATAACTCACTAAGTAACTAATTAACTAACTGACTAATTGACTCACTCACTCACTGACTCATACACTCACTACTGAATCACTCACTAAGTAACTAATTAAGTAACTAAGTAAATAAGTATGTAAATAAGTTAGTAAGTAACTAATTAACTACTTATACTAACTAACTAACTAACCAACCAACCAATCAACTAACTAACTAACTAACTAATTAACTATCTAACTAACTAACTAACAAACTAATTGACTAACTAACTAACTAACTAAACTAACCAACTAACTAACTAACTTATTAACTAACTAACTAACGAACTAACGAACTAACGAACTAACTAATTAACTAACTAACTAACTAACTAATTATCTACGTACCTACCTAAGTAGCTAACTCACTAAGAAACTAATTAACTAACTAACTGACTAATTGACTTACTCACTCACTGACTCATACACTCACTCACTGAATCATCACTCACTCACTCAATCACTTAATCACTCACTCACTCACTCACTAACTCAAAAACTCACTCACTCACTCACTCACTAAGGAATTAACTAAGTACGTAAATATCTATACTAACTAACTAACCAACTAACTAACTAACTAACTAACTAACTATCTACCTAAGTAGCTAACTCACTAAGTAACTAATTAACTAACTAAATGACTAATTGACTCACTCACTCACTGACTCACCCACTCACTCACTGAATCAATCACTCAATCACTTAATCACTGACTCACTGACTCACTCACTCAAAAACTCACTCACTAAGGAATTAACATAAGTACGCAAATATCTATACTAACTAACTACTAACTAACTCACTCACTCACTCACTCACTCACTCACTCACTCACTCACTCACACACTCGCTTGCTCACTAACTAACTAACTAACTAACTATCTAACTAACTAACTAACTAACTACCTAACTAACTAACGAACTATTTAATTAACTAACTCAGTCACTCTCTCGCTACTCACTCATTCACTCACTCACTCACAAACGGACTATCTCACTCACTAACGAACTGGCTAAGTACGTAAATATCTATCTATACTAACTAACACTAACTAACTAACTAACTAACTAACTAACTAACTAACTAATTATCTAACTATCTAACTAATTAACTAACTAACCAACCAAATAACGAACTAACGAACTAACTAACTAATTCTCTAATTAACTAACTAACTAAATAACTAATTGTCTAACTAACTATCTAAGAAACTAACGACCGAAAGAACAAACGAACTAAGTAATTAACTAAGTAACTAACTAAGTAACTAATTAAGTAACTAAGTAAATAAGTAAGTACGTAAGTAAGTTAGTAAGTAACTAATTAACTAACTAACTAACTAACTAACTATCTAACTAACTAATTAACCAACTAACTTATTAGCTAACTAACTAACTAACTAACTAACTAAGTAATTAACTAACTAACTATCTAACTGACATCGTAAGTAAGTAATTATGTATAATAAAGAGCCAACCAACCAACCAACCAACCAACCAACCAACCAACCAACCAACCAACTAACTAACTAACTAATTAACTAACTAACTAACTAACTAACAAACTAACTAAAACTAACAAACTAACTAACAAACAAATTAACTAACTACCTACCTACCTAAGTAGATAACTCACTAAGTAACTAATTAACTAACTAACTGACTAATTGACTCACTCACTCACTGACTCACCCACTCACTCACTGAATCACTCAATCACTCAATCACTTAATCACTCACTCACTCACTCACTCACTCAAAAACTAACTCACTAAGGAATTAACTAAGTACGTAAATATCTATACTAACTAACTAACTAACTAACTCACTCACTCACTCACTCACTCACTCACTCACTCACTCACTCACTCACTCACACACTCGCTCGCTCACTAACTAACTAACTAACTAATTAACTAACTAACTAACTATCTAACTAACTAACTAACTAACTAACGAACTATTTAATTAACTAACTCAGTCACTATCTCGCTACTCACTCATTCACTCACTCACTCACAAACGGACTAACTCACTCACTAACGAACTGGCTAAGTACGTAAATATCTATCTATACTAACTAACAAACTAACTCTAACTAACTAATTAACTAACTAACTAACTAATTAACTAACTATCTAACTATCTAACTAACTAACTAATTAATTAACTAATTAAATAACTAACTGACAAACTAATTGACTAACTAACTAACTAACTAATTCACTCATTCACTCACTCACTCACTCACTCACTCACTCACTCACTCACTCACTCACTCACTCACAAACCAACTAACTCACTCACTAACGAACTAGCTAAGCACGTAAATATCTATCTATACTAACTAACTAACTAACTAACCATCCAACAACTAACTAACTAAATAACTAACTAATTAATTAACTAACTCACTCACTACTCACTCACTCACTCACTCACTCATCACTCACTCACTCACAAACGGACTAACTCACTCACTAACGAACTGGCTAAGTACGTAAATATCTATCTATACTAACTAACTAACTAACTAACCATCCAACAACTAACTAACTAAATAACTAACTAATTAATTAACTAACTCACTCACTACTCACTCACTCACTCACTGAAAAACGAACTAACTCACTCACTAACTTACTAGCTAAGTACGTAAATATCCATCTACACTAACTAACAAACTAACTAACTAACTAGCTATCTATCTAACTAACTAACTAAATTATTAACTAACTAACTAATTAACTAACCCACTCACTCACTCACTACTCACTCACTCACTCACTGAAAAACGAACTAACTCACTCACTAACGAAATGGCTAAGTAAGTAAACATCTATCTGTAACTAACTCACTCACTATAACTAACTAACTAACTAACTACCTACCTAAGTAGCTAACTCACTAAGTAACTAATTAACTAACTAACTGACTAATTGACTCACTCACTCACTGACTCATACACTCACTCACTGAATCACTCACTCACTCACTCAATCACTTAATCACTGACTCACTCACTCACTAACTCAAAAACTCACTCACTCACTCACTCACTAAGGAATTAACTAAGTACGCAAATATCTATACTAACTAACTAATTAACTAACTAACTAACTAACTAACTAACCAACCAACCAATCAAACTAACTAACTAACTAACTAACTATCTACTAACTAACTAACTAACTAACTAACAAACTAATTGACTAACTAACTAACTAACTAACCAAATAACGAACTAACTAACTAATTAACTAACTAACTAACTAACTAAATAATTAAGTACCTGACTAACTAACTAATTAACTAACTAACTAACTAACTAATTGTCTAACTAACTATCTAAGAAACTAACGACCGAAAGAACGAACGAACTAAGTAACTAACTAAGTAACTAATTAAGTAACTAAGTAAATAAGTATGTAAGTAAGTTAGTAAGTAATAAGTAACTAACTTAACTAACTAACTAACTAACTAAACTAACTAACTAACTAACTAAATAGCTATCTATCTAACTAACTAACTAACTAACTAACTAAATTACTAACTAACTAAACTAATATAACTAACCCACTCACTCACACTCACTACTCACTCACTCACTCACTGAAAAACGAACTAACTCACTCACTAACGAAATGGCTAAGTAAGTAAAAATCTATCTATAACTAACTCACTCACTAAACTAACTAACTAACTAACAAACTAACATAACTACCTACCTAAGTAGCTAACTCACTAAGTAACTAATTAACTAACTAACTGACTAATTGACTCACTCACTCACTGACTCATACACTCACTCACTGAATCACTCACTCACTCACTCAATCACTTAATCACTGACTCACTCACTCACTAACTCAAAAACTCACTCACTACTCACTCACTAAGGAATTAACTAAGTACGTAAATATCTATACTAACTAACTAAACTAACTACACTAACTAACCAACCAACTAACTAATTAACTAACTATCTATCTATCTAACTAACTAACTACTAACTAACTAAATAACTAACTAACTAACTAACAAACAAACTAACAAACTAATTTTACTAACTAACTAACTAACTAATTCATTCACTCACTCACTCAATCACTCACTCACTCACTTCACTCACTCACAAACAAACAAAACTCACTCACTAACGAACTAGCTAAGTACGTAAATATCTATCTATACTAACTAACTAAGTAACTAACAACCAACAACTAACTAACTAACTAATTAACTAACTAACAAACTCACTCACTCACTCACTCGTTCACTCACTCACTCACTCACTTACTCACACACTCGCTCGCTCACTAACTAACTAACTAACTAACTAACTATCTAGCTAACTAACTAACTAACTAACAACTATTAATTAACTAACTCAGTAGTCCTCGCTACTCACTCATTCACTCACTCACTCACTCTTCACAAACGGACTAACTCACTCACTAAGGAACTGGCTATGTACGTAAATATCTATCTATACTAACAACTAACGACTAAATAACTAACTAACTAACTAACTATCTAACTAACTAACTAACTAACTAACTAACAAACTAACTAACTAACTACTACTAACTATCTAACTAACTAACTAACTACTAACTGACTAACTAACTAACTAATGACTAACTAACTAACTAACTAAGTAATAAATATCCTATCGAATTAACTAACTAACTATCTAACTAACTAACCAACTACGAACTAACGAACTAACTAACTAACTAACTGACGAACGATCTAACATAAATAACTAACTACCTAACTAACTAACTAATTAATAACGAACTAACTAACTAACGAACTAACTACCTAACTAATGAACTACTAACTAACTAACTAACTAACTTACTAACTAACTAACTAACCAATAACAACTAACAAACAAAAGAACTAACTGACTAATTAACTAACTAACTAAACTAACTAAATAACTAAGTACTGACAACTAACTAATTAACTAACTAAACTAAGTAACTAACTAATGCTAACTAACTATCTAATGAAACTAACGACCAAAAACGAACTAACAATAACTAACTAAGTAACTAACTAATAACTAATCTAACGTAACTAATAATAATAAGTAATGTTATAATAACTAATATCATAACAACAACTACCAATAACAACTACTAATATAACAACTAACTTATAACTAACCAATACTAACTAATAATAACTAACTAACTACTAATACATCTAATAATATATTAAAAACAAACAAACAAAACAAAACAATAACTAACTAACTATAACTAACAACTAACTAACCAATAACTACAACTAATACAACAACTAACTAATACTAACTACTAATAAACAACAAAATAACTAACTAACTAATAATATACTATCTATAAACAATCACATCACTCACTACAAACTAACTAACTAACTAACATACCAACTAACTAACTAACAACAACAAAACTAACTAACTAACTAACTAATAATAACTATAACTAACACAAAACAAAAACTAACTAACTAATAATAACTATAACTAACTATAACTAAAAACAAAAAAACAATAATAAAAAAAAAAAAAAAAAAAAAAAAAAAAAAAAAAAAAAAAAAAAAAAAAAAAAAAAAAAAAAAAAAAAAAAAAAAAAAAAAAAAAAAAAAAAAAAAAAAAAAAAAAAAAAAAAAAAAAAAAAAAAAAAAAAAAAAAAAAAAAAAAAAAAAAAAAAAAAAAAAAAAAAAAAAAAAAAAAAAAAAAAAAAAAAAAAAAAAAAAAAAAAAAAAAAAAAAAAAAAAAAAAAAAAAAAAAAAAAAAAAAAAAAAAAAAAAAAAAAAAAAAAAAAAAAAAAAAAAAAAAAAAATAAGTAAGTAAATATAATAACTAATAATTACTAATAACTAACTAACTAACCAACTAACTAACAACTAATAATAAACCAACTAACTATAACTAACCAATAACAACTAATAATTAACAACTAACTATCTAACTAACATTAATAATAATTATATAATAAAACACCAATCAACACCAACTAACCACCAACAACTAACTAACTAACTAATCAACTAACTAACTAACAACAACTAACTAACAACTAATTAACTAACTAACTAACTAACAAACCTAAAAAAACTAACTCACTAAGTAACTATAACTAACTAACACTAATTACCACTCACTCACTACTCACCCTCACCCTGACTCAACTCACTCAAAAATTTCACTCACCACTACTACTACAATTAACTAAATACTATACACTAACTAACAACTAACAACCAACCAACAACTAACAACTAACTAACTAATTAACTAGCTAACAACTAACTAACATAACAAACCAACTAAATAACTACTAACTAACTAACAAAACTAACAAACTAACCAAAATAAACAACTAACTAATTAAACTAACTAACTAACTAAATAACTAATACCTAACTATAACTAACTAACTAATAACTAACTAA